>VWZS01003490.1:837793-949252 GCA_013397075.1 Rhabdornis inornatus
GGATGGGATGGGATGGGATGGGATGGGATGGGATGGGATGGGATGGGATGGGATGGCATCCAGAGGAACCTGGACAAGCTTGAGAAGTGGGTCCATGTGAACCTAATGAGTTCTGCACGTGGGCCAGCACAATACTGAGGTACCAATACCGAGGATGAAGAGACTGGGAGAAGCATTGCAGAGAAAGACTTGGGGATGCTGGTGGATGAAAAGTTGACATAACCCAGCCATGTGTACTCACAGCCCAGAAAGCCAAACATGTCCTAGGCTGCACCAAAAGCAGTGTGGGCAGCAGGGCAAGGGAGAGATTCTGTCCCTCTGCTCTGCTCTGCTCTGCTCTGGTGAGGCCCCACCTGCAGTGCTGCATCCAGCTCNGCTCTGCTCTGCTCTGGTGAGACCTCACTGGCAGTGCTGCATCCAGCTCTGGGGCCCCAGCACAGGCAGGGCATGGATCTGTTGGAGAGAGTCCAGAGGAGGACCAACTAAGTTGATCAGAGGGCTGCAGTACCTCTCCTCTGAAGACAGGCTGAGACAGCTAGAGTCGTTCAACCTGGAGAAGAGGAGGCTCCAGTGAGACCTTTCAATATGTAAAGGGGTCTATAAGAAAGATGGGGACAAATTTTTAGTAGGGCCTGTTGCAATACAACAGGGACTAATGATTTTAAACTAAATGAGAATAGATTTGGACTAGATATAAGGAAGAAATTTGTTATTGTGAGGGTGGTGAGACTGACACAAGTTGCCTTGAGAGATGGTGGATGCCCTATCCCTAGAAATATTCAGTCAGGCTGGACTGGGCTCTGAGCAACCTGATGGAGTTGAAGATGTCCCTTCTCACTGCTGGGGGGTTGGACTGCAGGACCTTTAAAGGTCCATTCCATCCTAAACTATTCCATGATGCTATGATTATAATTATGAGTCTACAATTCTACGAAATATGGCTTCTTTGAAAGGCCTTCTGACTTTCTGACAAAAAAATCCTTTCAGTGTCAGGGAATTGCTTTCATGCATATTTGCAAATTTCCCAGTTCAAGGAGGTTGAAATAGCCTTTCCCATGCATTCAGGTTTCACTCTCCAAATTGTGACTGTAACTATTCTCAAAACATACTTAGCTGATCATATATTGAGACCTGAAATAATGTATTTGTCTTTTCTTCTAACCCTCTTACCCATCTGTAAATTTTTAGTGGTCATCAGTTACATTTTACCTACAAAATCTGTTCCATCATTTGTTTTCTTGGAGGAAGGCAGCCATTCTCACCCAAACTCCAATCTGATCACTACTAAGGTGGTAAAAACATCATCTATATATGATCACACTTAGTAGTGGAATTAGATACTTCCAAACCTTCAAAGTCAGCTTCTGGATTTTTCGTGATACAAAACATGTTTCTTCCCATCAGGAAAAATACAGCTTTACAGCAAACTGATTTTAAACAGATAAAAAAGTTTGGTATAGTAACTCAGGGTGCAGCAACTTCAGTTTTCCCTTCCAGGTAAAAAAGCCTGATAAATTCTGCCTTCATTTCAACTATCCGTTTCCAGGCAAATACAGAAAACAAAGTCTGTCTTTGTTGTCACTTCTTCTAGCGCAGCACTGAAAAATCCAGAAACCTGCTGGGAAAGACTTTGACCCTTCCCTTCCCTTCCCTTCCCTTCCCTTCCCTTCCCTTCCCTTTATGAGTGGATTTGAAATACAGGAATAAAATTTTTATTACTATATCCTTGAAAAGAAAGAGAAGGGGATGAAAATATATATACCAAGCAGTTTAAAAGTGTAACATTCTCTAAGTCAAAACTCCAGTAATTTTCTACTTAATTTTAGTATTTTTTTCTATATTGCACTATTCACAAACTGATGATTTTCACACTTGATGTCAGAGAGTATTGTATGTTTGAGAGATTATAGCTAGCTCATTCTATCTGGCCCTGTGCTGTTTAACTCTTGAGCCATATATAAACTTTGAGGTGTCAGCTGTCACAAATCAAGTGTCAAAAGCATACATTTGGGAATACAAATGGAGACAGAAAAACAACTTTTCAGTCTGATCATATTGATGGCAAAAGCTATGTCATTCCCAGAGATCCACAAGGTGGACTTGAAATAAGACATTAAATCAATGTGCTACCGTAATATATGAATAGGGCTCCTATAAACACACCTACATTTCAGACAGACATTTCAGACTTCTCTGCCACACTTCAGATAACTTCAGTTATCTCCAGAAAGCTTTCAAATTCTGGCACAAATGTATATTTATAAAATCATTATCACCACCTCCAAGAATGAGCTAAAAAGCAAGGCCACAAATTACTGATATACTGACTTCTCCATATAGACAAGTGCATTTGCCAACGTGTAGCTCTTATGTTTGTGCACAGCCAAGCCATGGTGTAGTTACACAGATATAAGGACATGGAGCTGGCTGTTGAGGTAAGCTAAGTCTGGTGGGCTGTAAGACCCCAGGGCTTTTTCATGTTGCTGAGTGTGCTGCTTGGCCCTTCCCAGGTCCAGAAGTTTGACTAGGCAGGTATCCCAAATGTGCACAGACATACATCTGGCAACACAGAGCAACCCAAGGAGACAGCAGTGGCTTCACCGGCCCCTGCACACCCACAGGGTTACACCAAAAGCACACATAAACATGAACAAAACTGGTGGCCTGATCATGCCTTACTTGCCAGCTAACCAGGCCCAATACTTGCTAGCACACACACACGAATTGCCCTGCCAGCTGGTCCCGGTCTACGGTCCCTTCAGCCACCAGCTATCAGACCCCCAGCCCCCCCAGTGCCAAGCTCATATCTTAGTCAACTCCCTGGCTACTCCAGCTGTGCTGCTTAGACATACACACACAGATGGGCCCCTCTGCCAGCTGACCCCTCTCTCCAGTCACTGTCCCCTGGAACTATGGGCCCCTTCAACCTGTGGCTTCAGTGTACATGTGCCAGCACCCTGAACGCTCATCCCAGCCACCAGCTAGTCTGTTGTAAAGCACACTGTTGATCGGACACATCCACATGGGAACAATAGTTTAACTGCATGATAAGCTACACTGAGGTAATCAAGCCCAAAGGTTTAGCCAGGAGACCGTACTGGCCAGCAGCTTGTTTCACTCATGACTGATTCATTTTATTCTCCTCTCCTTTTTTCCACTCATTCCTCTCTGGTTCTTCACCATCTCTTCCTTTCCTTGCATTTGGCCTCCTTTCTATATTTGATATAATAAATTTTGTTCATTCCCTCAATCCACCTTAGTAAATTTTACAGAACTTCTCAAGTCCCTTCAAATGTTCCACTAGAACACCATAAGAAGCTTGCACCTTCCCATGAGCTCTATGATAATCTTGTTTCTTGCTTTCTTTGTTCTTTCAGCAACAAATTTCTGGTTGAGCCTGTTCAAGGCCATGCTTCAGAGCTTCCTTCAGTGGCCATCAGTCAGTGCCTAAATAATCTTGTATTTCTTATTGTCTTGCTATCTCCTCTTCCTCAGTGTTGCTGTACCAGTGTTTAATGTTCCTCTTGCTTCTTGTCCTTGTTTTTTCAAGTGACTAGTTGTTAGCTAGATATCCTTGCCCACCAGAGCCCACCTATCCTCATACTGGCATATGCTCCCTGAAGAACATTATTCTTCCCACAGAGCATGAAATTATATGAAAGAAAATCAAATCAGCAGACTGCAAGAATGTAAGCCAACTTTTTCCATATGTTTAAATTAAATTGAGAGATAAAATTTTCTTGCTCTTCATGCTTGCTAACAGAAATGTCCAAACACTCTGCTTTGCACATAAACATTCTCAGAAACACAGATTTAACTGATTTGACACAGATTGTGTTAAATCAGTGAAATCTTCACACTTCCAAAATAAGCTGTGAACTCCTCAGTTCATAAAATCTGTCCCTCAAGCATTTTGTTTTCCCCCATTTTCCAAACAACCTAATCAGTAATTACATATGGTTTTAAACATGTTCACCTCTAAGTTTTATTTTCTCATGGTCTAATTTAGGCCAATTCATGTCATCCGCTCTGCTGTTTGCCTTATGCATAAGCACAAATGTACATTTTCCTTTGAATGTTCAGGCTACCTGTATTATAATTCTGGTTCTAATTGCAAACAATTATCTATTAATTGAATTATTTGCAATTAGTCAAAGGGCTATTTTTACCACTGGCAAAACCTTCCTCAGACGTCATACAAATGTTATACAGATGTTTTTCCATTCACAACTGGCATAAAATTATTTCTGATTATTTTCAATTATTTTGCAGTTGTATATGTATACATATAAATATGTATACATATTTAGGATACGTATACACAGAAGAAACTGGTTGTTAAAAGATTATAGGACACACGACATACTAAACATCTAGAAATGAAGTGCAGAGTGAGATATTCTTAATGATTTTTGCTTTATCTGAGACCCCAAACCTTTAACTACAGGTTTATAATCCTGTTACTGCATCCTTTGCTAAGACAACACTTAAGGTAAACCAAAGCTCTATGAGGCTCATAGCTGCAAGATAAAATGGAAATTCTCTAATCTACTTAGCAACAAATTAATATTATTTCTGGTATCCACCACTCAAAAAAGGAAGGAAAATGTAGAGGTTAATTTTTGAAATCTAAAGCCATAGCAACAGAGAAGCAATTAATTATTAATTAATAACACTCTATCTAGAATCAGAGATCAGTAAGCACAATGTAGATATCGAAATAAGCATGATTCATTGGGAAAAAAAAAAAGAGAAAACTTGAATCTTTTAGAAACTAAAGTCTGTATTCTTCAAATCTCCACTGTGCCATTCAACAACTAAAGCTCTCTCCTGTATTACAGAAAAAAAAAATACATGGATTGCTTTATATAGTATTATCATGTTTAGAAATGGCATTGCTCTTTGTTGGAATGGAATTCTCTGCCTCCTTTAAAAATAATTAAGTTGGGTATTACAGGAATGAATACATTATCATTGTGTATTGACTTCAGACACTCTTCTGTAGGAATGTACGCTTTGTAAAAAGTTCATCTAGGCTCTATTGGCTTAGTGTGGCACGGTTTCAGTAGTGGGGGAGGCTACTGGGGTAGCTTCTGTGAGAAGCTGGCAAATTTTTCCCTATGTTTGCTAGAGCCAGTGCCGGGCAGCTCCAGTACAACCTGCTGTTGGACAAGGCTGAACCAAGCAGTAATGATAGTATTGCTTCTGTGAAATGGAAAAAAAGTTATTGCGCAGATGTAATTGCCACCAGAGAAGAGAGGAGTGAGAATATGTGAGAACAGCTCTGCAGACACCAAGACCAGTGGAGAAGGAGGGGCAGGAGCTCCAGGTGCCAGAGCTGAGATTCCTCTGCAGCCTGTGGTGCAGCCCATGGTGAAGCAGCTGTATTCCACAGCCCATGGAGGATCACGGGGATACAGAGATCCACCCACAGCCCAGGGAGGAGCCCCTGGAGCAGGTGGAAGCCTGAGAGGTGAACCCATGGGAGACCCATGCTGGAGCACGCTCCTGGCAGGGAGCTGCAGACCTTTGGGGAGAGGAGCCCATGCTGGAACAGGTCTCCTGGTGGGACATGGGACCCTGTGGGGGATCCATCCTGGAGCAGGCTTCACCCCGTGGAAGAAAGAGTGACCCACATGGGATGGACTCACACTGGAGAAGTTCATGGAAGCTTCCTGTGGGAAGGACCCCTTTCCCTGAGCAGTGGCAGAAACGTGGTGCACTGACTATAACCCTCATTCCCTGTCCCCGTTCACTGCTGTGTGGTAGGAGGTAAAGCTTGAGAGGAGGTATAGATGGGAAGGAGGGAGGGGTGGGAGGAAAGTGGTTTTAAAATTCATTTCTCATAATCCTGCTCACATTTTGTTAGCAATAAATTCAATTAACATCCCCAAGTTCCATTTGTTTCGCCTGTGACGGTAATTGGTGAGAGAACTCTCCCTCTCCTTATCTCAACTCATGAACCTTTTGCTGTATTTTGACTGCCCAGTCCAGTTGCAGAGGGGGCTGATAGAATGGCTTTGGTGGGTACCTGGCATCCAGCCAGAGTCAACCCCCCACACAGGCTGAACTACTTTTGCAGTAAGATATTATAAGCAATAATGGCTTGATTAAATTATCAATAGAATATTTCAATGCAGTTCTCATGACAGTAATGAAAAACATTTTAATAGGATCCTATTGTGAAGAAGTGCAGAAGTGGACAAAAAATCAGACATAACAAATTATACTTGTGAAGATAATCACAATGCAATTATATGATCATACTTTCTATGACAAATTATTTTGATGGTCATGATACGTCAGAATATTAATTTCTACTTCCATCTCTTCTATATGTATTCCACTAAAATACTGCAGAGCATATTACAACAGAAACATGAACACTGTCTCTGATAGCACTTTGGCACAATAAATATCCCAACCAAAAATTATTATCAAAGTATTTTTCTAAAGAAATAAAATTAACTTTAGAGTATAAACTTTAGCCGAACAGTTGTTTAAACAGATTTATTTTCATTTGCCTTCACAAAATATGATGCAGTTATTTTAAAATAAAAAGTGTTTTCTAATATGAAATCTATAAGAGATGGACATAGGAGAAAAAAGAGCTTTTGTTTATTAAATGAAGTATTAAAGCTGAAGACAACCTGAGTGAGCAAGAATGAAAAATTGCCATCGCCATTATGTGGAAGACTCTGTTAAGAAGTAAGGGAATTCAGGGTGTTCCATTTCCAAGACACAAATTTCTAAATCCCTTACAAAGCTTCTGACTCTGGTCCAGTCAGTAATAAGTAAAAATTGTCTCTGCCTATTTTCCAAGAAATAAAAACTCATATCTTGTGGCACCTTCACCTGGCAAACTTGCAGAAGAGGCTGCATGGGGCTAGACATAACCACAATGACAAAACCATTAATTACACTGGTAGTGTTTTGAACAGCACTCCCAAAATACCTGTGTTTTCAGGTTGGTTAGCTGGCAGGGTAATACAACGTGATTTTAACAGTTGACCAAACAGTCTATCATTTTGCTACAATAGGCAGGCTATCAAAGATGTCTTGACAAATGCTGCTGATAAACATGATATTTACTGCTGCAATGCATATAATAAAGAACACTTAAGCTAAAATGCCAGGAACAGGCTTTAGGCTGTATGTGAAATATTTTCATCAATGTTATCTGTTCACATTTTTGCTCCTGATGCTGCACCTTCTGTTATCTCTTATCTTTTACAGGTACCATTTCTCATATTTTTTGGCTCAGAAAAGTACTTTACGTAAGACTGATGCCATGATCAATATCTTTATATAAATAATGGAATAAACTGTGCACGGAAGGTTGCACAGATTGACTCTTGAGTCTTACACCACAAGGGAGAGTCCTAAATGAAAAATTGAGAACTCAATGCCAGATTTCTCCCAAGGTGTTTTAGAAGAACAGTATGGGAACTTTTTAAATAAAAGCAGATTTTCTTGGTGCTGATCAACTTAATTTTTTTTTTTTTAATAGCAAAACCCATTTATTTATTGCATTGTGACATACTGATTTTGTTGTTAGTGAAGTGAGAGACAGTTATCATCACTCACACAACTTTCCAAACACATGAAACTAGATCTTCTCAGAGGTTTATTTAACTCATATATATGCCATTACTTTTTACAAATATGTGTTAAAAAAAAGAATATTCATTATAAAAGTTAAATAACTTTGAATGCTTAATGGCCAAATATTCCATTGGTAGTTGAAGTCTTCCCCTGAGGAGCTACACAATTTAAAAAGCCTCTCAGTAATAGGTTTAGCTCTGCAGAAAGCAAATTCGAATAAAGCTAGACAAGCCATGCATTAGAAATAATAGAGTATCCCTGTTTGTACTTTCCTCAATCAGAAACTGCTGCACAGATCACATATAAATTAGGTGAGCCTCAGATCAGTGGGACTCTTCACAATAGTGTTATTCTATGCCCACATGCATGGCTGAAGGTGGCCACATTTGCCACCCAATGCCACTTCTCTAAGGTAAAGACAAATGGTTCTGCATGTAATTTATAAAAACCTTTTTCTGAAAGAAGCTATTCAAAAGCATTAAAAGTATAATCACAAGGACATTTACCCAGTCAATTCAAAGATTTATTCTTTGTCTAGATCTGTGGATTGTTGTCAGTTTTAGTTTTTTCTCATCAGTATTCAGCTAATGCTTTTTCAAAAAGAAAGGTGCGAATATGTAAACAAGAGAAATAGGGGGCATTTTCCCCAGAAGGCATAGGAAGCATGTCTTACAGCAAGTGCAACACAGTTCCTATACAACATCAGAGTTGTGGAGGAATGGGCAAAACCCATGTTCTTACAGAATATAATCATCTCGTTCATTTGTCAACTAATGCAGAATTTAAGGTTTGTGCACGTGATGAACAAAGAGCAACTATAAAGTATTCACAGCAGAAGACCAAGGAGTGTTGCAACAATGACAGCTACTTGTAGCTGTGCAATGTATCAGAAACACATCAGTTATAAAATACTGCTTATGCTTTATTCATGCTAAATAACTCAGGGCCCAGGCCACACCATCAGAAATTACAGAGCATCAAAAGTATCTGTGACAAATTACATTCAAGTATTTTGTCTAAAATATTTACCATAGAATACCATTAAAAGCAGCAATTCTCAAGTACAAATAATACTTTGGGAGGAGAAAAAAAGGATGTTTCTAAACTGAACTTTTAAAAGTCCAAAATAAAACAGTGGAATTTGTTTTTAATGCATATTAGCTTAATTATTACTAGGGGGGGGGTTTGTTGTTTTTGCCTGAGTGTGACTTTACCTTCAACGATGAAACTTAGCATGTTTTGCAAAACTGCAATGAAGTCACTGTTGCAAACCCTTACAAGTTAGTGTAGTGTATCCTGGGACTAGGGTAACTTGCAAAAAAACAGTAAAAAAGGGTATATTCACTAAAAATTAGGTTTTTAATGTATCTCTTTTCTAAAGTTTCTTGATAAGAAAACTGTAGTATAGGGAATGAACATTTTCTTTCAGATGTCCTCATAAACTAGAGAGAAATTTAGAAAAAAACGTGCCAGCATAAGTATTCCCTGGACTACTTAAGGTGGAGGAGGAACCCAATCCACATAAACAACTGTAATAGTTCTGCAAAGCCTGCTTTTCCACATATACAAAACTCCCAGTGAAGTAATGATGGACTTAAAGTAATTACAGGAAATTGTATCTTCTTTACGACCAGCAACAGAGAAATGGACACAATCCCCCTTTCTTTATACTTTAGATGAGATGGGGATTACAGTTTTCACATTCTTTTGTTTGTTTGTTTGTTTTGTTGTTTGTTTTTCTGGACTTGGAGATTGCTTGCAGATAAAAAAGGGTTCTGTTCCCAGCTCAGCTTTCAGGTAGGATGCCATCCAATTATAGCCTGGTAGGCTATATGAAAACAAGGTTTATGCAATCTCTGTCTCTGTCTGTCCCAAGTTCCAACAACCTTGAAAGCGTTATCCAGCTTTAGTGGAGTTTGACAGATAATATCTTTCACAGAAATTTAGGAACAGATAGCAAGGCAGGACACCCAAGGAACTGAACATTTAGGAGCTAATATCAAAAAACTTTCTATCCAGTCAGCAAATTTCTGCAAATTTCCACTTCTGAGCATGGCAATCTCCTTGTCGCTGTCAAAATGCTCTGCAGTAGATATTAGGTATATGCAGTCATAACAGGAAATATAATTCAGGTAAATAATAGCCAACCAAGAAGAAACTGTAGAAAAACAGGCTTCATTACCTTCAATATTCACAGAATTTGTGGCTTATATTCCTAAAGGATGAAATAAATATGGACAGCCTGAAGTTTTTTTCAGATAACCAACATTACTGGATTGCTATTCGTCTTAGGAGAAAATTAGAAGTAAATATAATTCTTCACTGGGACTTCCAGGGTCTCAGTCTCTTGCTCACAGGACCTGTGAGGCTGCACACTGGTGCAATCAGTTCCTTTACAGATCTCTAACTCCAGACCTTTCAAGGCTTTGACTCACTTATCATATTCCAGCCACAAAACTCAACTTGAAAGCAGATTCATTGCTTGGATTTCTTTACTGATGTACTATCAGAAGTATAAACTGCACTCCTTTAGTGATCTATGAGAACTAAGAGCTCATATTACTTGCAGCTGTCCCATAACTCAGTCCAAAGGTGATGATTTCAGCTTCTCTCCTTCTGCTATCTGAGTATTTCTGCTTCATACCCCACCTACTAGCACTAGTGTTGCATATCACCCCTCTACCATGTATTTCTGAACTGATTAATTTCTGTGTCTCTGTCTAAGCATGCAATCCTCATCTAGACATAATCTATTCAGTTCATGCAATATTGGATGTTGTGCATTCTGTACTTCTTTACTTCAAAATACTCTTTCATAATCACAGGAACTCTGTCTTGACTATCCCAACCCCAGTGTCTCATTTCAGTAACATATTAAGTATATATTTAAGTACTGCTTCTAAGTTTTACATCTTCTCTGCCATATATATTTCTTTTTTTTTTTTTTTGCCAAGACTATACAGTTGGTGTAACACTTTATATTATAGTTTATTCTGTTTTCCTTGAATTATTTTAGCTTATACAAATAAATTATATTTAAAACGACCTTGAGGATTTATGGCTGAGCTTGATCCTTACAGTGTTTCCATTTCTCTTTCTACAATGCTATCTTTAACATGTACTTTCAAACTGAAAATAACACAAAGCAAACAGATAGTCAGAGATATGCCCCCTTTCATTATGACAGCTGTAAAGAGATAAAAACCCCAAACCATTCTGTTTGTGTGAAAGCTATGGAGGAAGGGCTCTGCCAAGCAGTAAGTCTTTAACCAGAAACATGTATATTTACTGCAGTAATGGAAAACAATTCCTAAACCCTTACTGATTTCAACTGTTGCTTCTATCGTGGCAGGGGAAAAAATTCTGTCCAGCAGTTTTATAATACTCTTGCCTGCATGGGGCCTTATAAGTTAGTTTGAGGGCTGGAAGTATTGGATAAAAAATGCTGCAGTTCAAGGTGCAAAATTCGGATTTGATAAAAATCTCCATGCTAATTACAGTATGCTAGTAATATTTCTTTCAAAAAAAAATTGTATTGAGAGAATTTTAATTGCCAGAACTCAGTGGGATCTCCCAAAGCTACTCCAAAACCCTTTTTTCTCGACCATTTCTGGCACATCCCCTGTTGTGTGATGATTCAGCTCAATTTTACTGGCTGCCACTATTATTTAAAACAATGTGAAAGGCAAAGACTCGGTGTTCTGTTTGTACAGCTGAAAGCTGTATTTTTCACAGTGCATTTGTGCTCCCTGGATCAATGTAAAGTTGAGCCAGACCCAAAAGCTAATAGCCAGTGAAATTACTAGTTAGACCTGAGACTTCCAAATTTGGGATTTGCTGATGTTTTAAAGCGAGATAGAAACTCCATATTGATCCTGAGCATGCCAGGCACCTGTTATCTGACACATACCATTTTTAGTTAAGAACTCACAAAATACCAGAGTGAATCTTGCAGAGAGATTTATATGGGTACCTCAGGAACCTCGAACAGTGATGGGCCAAAGATTCAGGTGCAGATCTACCAGAAGGACATGGAACATGCCAGCTTTTGCCAATACTGCCAGGAACTTGACCATGCCTGGCTGGACAAGTAGAGTCACGCCAGCTGTGATGCAGTACTCACCACGACTTGAACTGGATAATGAAAGCTAGAGACTACTGCAAGCCAAGACTTCTTAAAAACACCAGGAAGTTCCAAGCATAAAGAGAATAAATGGGCTGGCATTGGCCTGGTTAAAGATAAATGAAGATTTTTTTTCCTCTAAGCACATGCTTGGTTGTGAAAAAGTTCTTTGTGCTGATCATATGCTGGTCCCACTAGCAGGTGCCGAGCACACTGCAGGCATGGCTGTACTGCAGATGGGCTCAGAGCTGCACCTACTCTGGGTGGCTGCTGGAGGCAGCCTGTGTCCTCCCAGCCTCTGGAGCAGCCTGGCACCCTGCCCCAGCCTCGTGATCACCCCGAATAGTCCTGAGAACCTCCCTTCCTCATTCTCTCTCTTGAACTCTGACCCTATGCTTGTCCTTGCACTGCAATACACGTGTGAATCACAGAATTACCCCCAGCCTGATTCATTCCTGAAGCTGGGTCAAGGTTCCCAAACCAGTCAGAGCTTCTTTCTGCTTTCCTTCTGAGCTGTGTCCCCTCTGCACAGGTCTCATGCCTTTGGTGCTCACGTACCCCCACAGAGCCGTATCGAACATCTCCAAAGACAGCGAGTAATGGTTTCCGTGAACTTTCCCTGAACAAGAGGCAGACCCACGAAGAGAAGCCATCACAGCTTACTCACTTCCAACGCACTTTATCTTGCTCTGGCAAATGGTTGGCAGAACTTCTCATACCCATGCCCTGCATAAACATCCGCTGTACAGGCAACATTGTATAATGTGCCGCGAGTGATGAAAACGCACTGCACCCGTTCCTGGCACCTCTTTTTGCTGCCACAGCTTTGCTCTCATGGGGATCTCCTTTCCCCCGGAGCACAAGGGGGCGAGGAACTCCCACCAGCGCTACCAAGGAGGGCACAGAAAACAGCGATGGTGCCTCACCACAAAATTGAGGACAGAAGGAGGGGGCGCTCATAGCTGCGGGCAGCACGGCAAACCAGCAATAGGACCAGAGGACATGGGTTTAACCTGCACCGGGGGAGGTTAGGTTGGACATTAGGAAGAATTTCTTCACAGAACAGGTGATTAGACATTGGAATGTTCTGCCCTGGGAGGTGCTGGAGTCACTGTCCCTGGAGGTGTTTAAGGAAAGCCTGGACGTGGCCCTTTGCTGCCGTGGTCTAGCTGACGTGGTGGTTCGGTCACCGGTTGGACTCGACGATCTTAGAGGTCTTTTCCAACCTAGATGATTCTGTCAACAGGATTCTAAACCACAGCTGTCAGGGAAATCTCGCTGTGTCCCCTTTAGTCCCTCTGCCGCAAAGCGGAGCTGCGCGACCTCCCTATTCCCCTTTCCAATTCCCTTGATTCCACTCCCGGACACGGGACCGCCCCGCACCCCTCGGGACAGCGGTTTACGCGCCATTCCCGTGCATTGGGCCACCTGGGCTGTGGCACGGCCCGGTCCGGGAGAGCAGCCCGCAGCCAGCTCCGCCCGCGGCCGGGCGGGATAGGCCCGGCTCCGCCCCGCGGCTGCGCACACGCTTGATCCGGGGCTCACCGCCGGCAGCTGCGTCGCTCCCGGAGCCTCCGGTTCTGCCCCTGTGCCGTGCCCGGCCCGGCCCGGCNCCGGGACGGCTCCCGCGCCGAGACCACCCCAGGCCGAGCGGGGACCGGGAGCCGGCTGGGCAGCCCAGCAGCAGCTGCGCTCGCCGGGCCTTGGTCCAAGCCTGCCGGCTGTAAACTTCGCCATGTTTTTGAGAGTAGCTGGCGCTGATGGACGAGAAAAGCACTAAACCCCAGGATTTTTGATTCCTTTATTTTGGCAGCGCCCGCCTTAGCGCTCAGGCAGTGTCCGAGATGTGGGTCTGTAAAGGGCCGTGAGAGGCAGCGCTGGTCGTGCCCACCCGAGCTGGACAAGCCTGTGGCTGCTAAGTCACTGCCTTACCTTGCTTTGGAGGAGCTTGTGATGTTCGCGGTTAAGGCATAGCTGGTGGGGCAGACGGTGGTTGCAATTCGAAATCTTTTGCTGTGTTGAAAAAGAAGTAGATTTGTAATCTGAAGTTTTTATGTTTGCATATAAAGGGTAAGAACACCAGCCTAACTTGGTGGAGAAGTATAGCAATTTAGTTTGACTCTATGAAGTTTCACTGACTTTATAAACAAATTTTTCCCCTAGTCTTGCATGTAGCTCAGGATGTGGTGGTTCAGTCTGTGACACTGGGTTTTGTCAGTGTACTATTGTGCTGCACTGCATAGCAAGTTGAAAGGTGCGGTTGTAAACAAAAGCCACTCATCACAACATTTTTAAGTTACCAAACTCATTTTAACAAACTGTGAATTCACAGAAACCCCAGATAAGTCCAAGGGGAATGAAGTGTAACATCAGTTGCAAGGGAGACTGGACCAAAGCAGAGCTGTTCGTGAAGTAGGATTTCTGACTTTAGTGACAATATAGAAGCTGTGATAACCAGAGTTATTATATTGTCAGAGGTGCTACTCTTTAGCCTGTAAGTGCTGGATAAAAGATCAACGTGTTCTTGATTTGTGGTCAGCTATAATAATGTTCAGGCTTGGCTAGGAGAAAAAGCATATTGGTGAATCCAATTTTGATTGAAAGTGATTCTGTGTTTCCCTGTTTCTGAACTGAGATGTTTCTCCATCTGGCACCATTAAATTCAATTATTGAAGCTCAAGTACAGTTGGCATTGAAGGATGCATCTGCATTAGTACTTTAATTCAAATAAAGGATGTGCTCTTGAAAGGAATTCCCAGTCGTCCTTGCCTGCTGCACTTTGGTTCATGTCACAGTGTTATCAGGGAGTGTGTGGACTTTTCCTTCTGGAAGAAGCTAAAAGTAGAAGGTGCACTTCAATTGTCAGTGAGTGTTGAATGTAGTCAGTTGGATGAAGTGGTGGCAGAACAGCATGATCCCTAAGCTTTCAGATCTGTAATTGTGACAGCTATTGGCTAAGCTGCGAGACTCATGTTCCATAGCTTGAAGGCTGTAGGTCAGCTGCAAGGAGAAAAGTAAACAAAAACCCCATATGAAACAATTGTCAACAGTGTCAGCAGCTTTTTCAGGATTTTTTTTCAATAGCTCAGTAGTTTTAATTTTAAATTCAACAATTTCCATTATTGAACCCCTCCTAAACTTAGGATGTTTTAAAAGTGCTGTAGCACTTTTTAAAGAGAAGGGTAAATAGCTTTCTTGTTTGTAAGGGTTTAATGACATAAATGAAAAAAAATAGTCCTGTATATTTGCTGGGGCAGTAACTGGGACTAGTTGGCATTTGTTCACCTATTTTCTTTCTCCCACATTCACCTAGCCTTTGTGGCAATATAATGAATTAATGTTGTGTTTGCATTGCCATCACTATATTTGAGATATTTCTGTTCTGTCTTGAGTAGTTGGTTTAAAATATTCTGACTTATTTTCCTCTTTTAAAAATCATTCTCGCAGGGCTTCCTTTTAGAGAACCAGCGTAATTCCTAGCTGCCACTCTAAAAATGCCTCTTAAAGGGAAAAAACAAACAAACATGCATTTCCTCAAAACACTCATTGATTGAGTGACTGCTGTCTCTGTGTGTTAAGTAACTAAAATGGGTTATGTAGCTAAGCTGGTCAACTAATTGCCATTGCTGTAGAGGTTTATATTTTTTTATCTTGGGGTTTTTTTCCAACATGTTGCAAACTGGGGAGGTTTCTGCTTACTGCATTTTTTTACAAACTTTAGTTTTAAATGTTTTTAAATGTTCTGTGTTTCAAGGCATTTTCAGTGTCATTGCTGAAAAGCTACAATAATGAGAAAAAATCAAAATACATATAGATAACAAAAATGCTTTTCTGAGTAATACTCTTTTTTTAAACAAGTCTTTATAAATGCTATATATTGGCAGCTGCTATGTTTAAGTAACTCCTATGTTTTACTTGACTTCCCTGTGAATTAGTCCTCATTTGAATTAAAGGGAATCATCAGTTTAAATACCAGGCGATGTAAATTTCTAGCTTGGAAACTAATAGCCAATCCTATGTTCTCAAAACAAGTACAGGCTAAAAAATTTACTAAAATTGGGAGTGTCGTATGTGGAGAATTTACTCAAAATTGCAAAATTGCTTTCTATGGCCCAGTCTTGATTTTTTTTTTTAATTTTTTTTTTTTTTTTGATACCAAGATTAGGGTGTTGTGTTAAAGCCTGTACAGTAACAGTACTTTGAAAAGCTGTTGCAACTTTTGCCAGTAGTTGTACTGTTCTAACTTTAAAGCCTCTTGTTGATCCCCTTTCTACCTGTGCATATTGGAGAATCTGAAAAAAGCTTCCAGTTAATTCAGCTTCTTTACAGTTTGGCAACGATTCCAGCTTGACAGGGCCTTAGTGCTTTGAAGGTCTTAAGGGATCTGAACAAAGGAGAGAACTGGGTTTTGTCAGGCTGTGGCCACAGCCCAACAGTTACCTGCTGCAGAGGAATAAATGCAAGCCACATTTTAATTATTCTCCATGAAATCTTCCTTCTGACTTTTTTTAGACATGGGAAAATCACTTTCTCACCTGCCTATGCATACATGTAAGGAAGATGGCTATGATGGAAGCTCAGTGTCTGATAATGTGAGGAATGGTTTAGTTCACTCAGAAGTGCACAATGAAGACAGCAGATGTGGAGATGTGTCACAGTTTCCCTATGTGGAATTTACAGGAAGAGACAGTGTCACCTGCCCAACCTGCCAGGGAACGGGAAGAATTCCACGGGGTAAGTTTCCTTATTTATTATTTTTATTTCTTTTTTTAACCTATAAATTTACATAATAGCCATATGCAGTTGTAATAATTCATGACAAATAGCTTTTCAAGTCAAGATGAAGTTTTCTCATCTTTTTGACTTTTTTTTAGCACTAAGCATTTTGGTACACTAAATGAGTGTAACAAATTGGGTCGGCTGTTACACCTTGGCTGTTACAACTTGGATCTCCTCTTGTCTGTACAATGCAACTGTTTCTTGCTCCTCAGCCATGAATCCACGCACAGCCATAACCTTCAGTTTCATGATATTTTATTGCATCTTTTTTTAACTACCTATTTTAAACTATTTTAATCAATACATAACTGCAAAAATGGCTGCAAATACAGAGATGAAAAAGTAGATCTGGGCTGCAACACCTCTTCCCTGATTTACAGTGAATTTTTTTTTGCCCTCACTGCTGCCAGTGACCCTTGTTTTCTTTTATCCTCCTTTTGTCCCACTGGTTCTTGCTAGGTGGATAACTCCAGCTTGGAGTTGAAAATGTATATGTTCTTTGGCAGCCTCAGGAAGAAGTAGGCTACACAGCATTAGTCTCCATACCTGTTTTGTTTGCTTTGCCCTCATCCTTTGCTTTTCCTCTTGGTAAAACCTGATGCTTTGTTATGCTGCTGTCCTAAATGGTAAGCTACCTTAATATTTATGAAGAGATCTATCAAAGGAGAAAGTGGGATGTCTGAAACCGGGCAGAAGGAGACAGTGACAAATGCAGTGGGCCAAGGCACAGCCTTTTGCTTCAGCTGTGAGATTTTTCCCTTTGACTGGGGAAGAGTTGGTGATGTGATTTCATGTTTGAGTTTGCTTTTGCCAGACCTCTTATCCGAAATAGATTATTGGGTGTAAAAGCTCTTGGAACTGATTTTGACCAGCAGCTCAGGAAACTTGAGTGATGTCTGTGCCATGTTGTCCTTATACATGTGCTTCAGTTATGATACAGTTCACTAACACTTGCATCTCACCTTTGTAGAAGGACCAGGGAGCATAGACTATTTTAGCGGTTGCAAATACCATAGGAGATTTGTGTTTAAGCTGTTAAACTTTCTACTACAATGTATTCTTGGAGTACCTCTGAATTCAGCAAATTTGACACCTGGAAAAGCTCTGAAACTAAAAATTACCTTAGCCAGAAAGGATAAAGAAGCTTGTTCTGTTAACTTGAAATACTTGTTAATATCAGTAACAAGTTTTACTCAAAATGCAGAAATAGCAGGATTTCTATGTTCAAAAGTGTCTTATTTTCACTGTAGAATCCTTAGATGTAATGCTTAAATAAGTGTAAGTTAACTATTTTGTTAAAGATTTTGCAGTAACTATAAAATGTGCATGTTGTCTATACATTCTAATGAAATAATGTGGTTAAACTTAGAACTTAAAATGAGTTATTAGAGCCAAGAGGATTGATTATCTTTCTAATTATTCTTTAGTATTTTAGAGAAGAAAAAATGTCACATTTGGAGGTCATTTGAGGGGAGGGGGGAAAAATTAAGATTGACAGCATGACTAGCAAGACTATAATTAATATGTGATACGATGGCTAAACTATAATAAATCCGTGAAATTATGTTTTGTTACTTGGACAACTTTAATTTTTTAGTGTGATGTATGACAGCGGGACTGTGCTATTTTCTTCAAAGGTTGAAGATGCTTCATTGAAGTAGAGATGAAAATGTGTTTTAAATTGGTAGAGGCTTTTTAGAAGGTTGATGGTTTTTTTGCATGCTGCTCTATACTTGGTTAGCATATTTTGCCTAGCATAGTGATTCAGCATGGAATCATTGCCAAGTGCTTGATTAGCTAAGTGATTATTTGATCAGATTCTGCATTTGGCTTAAAAATTGCAGATCTGACTTGGCCTTGAGGCCTCTGTTCTCACAGTTCTACAACAAATAGCAGAAGCTCTACTGGCAGATGTAGTACATGTATTTTCAACTACTCATCTGTGCATGTGTTCTTTACTTCTGCTGTTAAGATACCCCCTTTCAAAATGCTGTCTAGTGACATGACTTTCATGGAGAAATTCCAGTAGATACTTATTTTGACTTCCAGGGTGCTGCAGCTCAGCAGCATGATGACAGATATGGGTTTATATACTCCTGATTTCCAGAATGCAGTGTATGCATAGCTCATGTTGCCCAGATCACCTGTGTTGATAGCTTTGGTTGTTTCAGTTTGGGCTTGTTTGTTGGGGTTTTTTAACCAAACCTGACCTCTGCTTTTCAGAAGACTACATGCAGAATGCCTTCTGGATCAGTTCTTACTGCCCAAGCTTCTGGATGTTTTGTCCCATGAGTTCATGTGGTCTGGCATAGAGAGCTCAGAGCTGTTCTACATCTCTTTTTCTCCAGGAAGTGGTGCCAGAGGCAGTATGCCTCTGGTCATGTGTGCAGCACAGAGGCAGAATTTATTGCTGCTTTGGTCCTTATGGACTTGATGTTTTTTCATCTTGATGTTGCATAAGCTATACTCTTTTTCAGAAAGTGACATCACCTACAGTAGCCTTCGACCTGGGTCCTTATCTGCAATTTAAATGTTTTTCTTTAGTGTTTATTCTTTGGTGCCACTAGGGTACTCTTTGTTTAAAAGAGCTGCAACAACACTTATTCTTTGTTTAAATTCTGAGAGGGTGTTTTTGTTTCCAGGGCAGGAAAATCAGCTGGTAGCCTTAATTCCATACAGTGATCAAAGACTGAGGCCAAGAAGAACGTAAGTCAATAGCTGTTTGTGATACCTGAATCTACAGTTAATTATTCTCTTTTAGTTAAAATTCAACAATTCAAAGGAGATAGCAATAAGAAGAATCAAGCAAAAATCACTGAAATGCTTTCTTGCATTCATTATTGGAAGAACAGAGCTTGTGGGTAATACCAGCCTTAACCTCTAACTCTTGGAGAGTTATTTAGTAACAGGTGTGAATACTTCCATCACAGTACATCTTAGCTAAGTACAAGGCTAAGGAATACTGTATTACCTACTTATCTACATGTTTACAGTAGTGATGTGAATATATCTCAATTTCTGTAGCATCCTAATTGATCTAAGCAGACACATCTTCACTGTTAGAGTTTGAGTTAATCGGTAGTGTCTTTGAGCCCCTACCACAAAATAAGTCACCTAAAATCAATTTGTAACATTCCGATTTTTGTAGCTAGAAAAATCAACAATTTATGATACAGCATATTTATTTTTTTTCTAGGATCTACATAGGGGGTTCACTACAATATTCAGGGCTTTTTGTTCTGACATGTCTTGGTTTTTACTTCATTTTTATTTTAATGTTTTGATATTTTTGTAGCAAGCAGAAATGAGTGTCAGGAAAAATAAATATATTAGCTTCACATAACACTATTCTGGATAATATATCTGATGTAATGGTAGTACAAATTTGAAACATATTATTCTAGTGTTCAAATCTTGACAAAATTGGAACTCAAGTAGATCTTTTTATTTGTGGAGGGTTTTTTTATTATCTCTCATACCACTACTACCACCCCACCCTGCTGTGCACAGAACCACACCCACACAAACACACCCTTTTGTATTAGCTTGATTGTGAATTTCCTGCTCCTTTGCTGAAATCCTAACACTTTCCCTGGAAGTCGGGATTCTCTGTCATAAGACCTTTATTTTGTGTTCTGAGTGTTTTTGAGAGACTTCCACAAAATAACAGAAGTTGTGCTATAAATAAATGTTAAGAGGAAGTGGATTTGTTTCAAAGCACATAAATATTTACCTTTTCCATTTTCCTTTGCAAGTTACAAATGTTGGGATAACCACATGATTCGAAATGTGATTTCTGATGTATATGCAAGAGTAAGAGCTGCTTAAGACATAGCTGTGAAGTGCAGCATAGGTTTTTTTCCCTTTTTAGAAGCTAATGGAAGCTAGAAATAGACTGAATTAGTTGTATTTAGTCCTGCTCCTTATCACTTAAAAGAAAATAGCACATCACTGTTTTTTAATGTACTTTTGATTCTGAAATGTGTTGTTTTTTTTTTTTCTCCAGAAAGCTCTACGTGACTGCTTCTGTAACTGTGTGTTTACTACTTTCTGGGCTGGCTGTATTTTTCTTGTTTCCTCGCTCGATTGACGTTCAGTACGTTGGTGTGAAGTCAGTGTATGTCACTTACGAAGCAGACAGGCGGATAATCTATCTAAATATTACGGTCAGTCTTACTGGTTGGGTGTTTGTAATGTATAAATGCACCAGGAGATACTGCTTTGAGAGTTTAATGCACATAGAAACTGTGGTCTGGCTGAAAAGCTTAGCTGGTGCCTTAAGAACTAGTATTGGTAACCAGTTTGAAAAATGTAACTGAGCCTGCTGTGGCTGGTTCATGCAGCTGTAGCTAATAGAGGTGTAGTTGCAAGCTGACACTGGGTCTTCTGTTTTCAAGGGAGCAGTGACTTTGGAGTTCTCAGTGTTACTTTTGGAATATGTCTGAAATTTAGTGTGTGTATGTAGAATGCTGTTTGATACTGCCCTGGTATTGTGCCTCTGTCAAAATTGGTGTTGAGTCGAAATACATCCTTATCCACCTTAAAACTTAAAGGAGCTCTTCCCACATAGTTCTTGATTTCTTCATAATTACCTTGATATAGGATTGCCTAAAGACTTTTGGTAGAGTTCTTCATTTTAAATGAAGCAAAGCTGCCATGGAAGAAAGACGTCCTTTGACAGCTAAATTTCCTGGAAGGAGTATTTGAGGATAGGAAGAAATGGAAGAAATGCAGTATTTGAAGTAGAGGGTTGTTATCAGGAACGTTGTGCAGAAGTTTGTGTTACTCAATATATTCACTAAACAAACTCAGAAAGGAGTTAAGTGATGGTCTGTGACCCCACTCCTCTCTGCAGTCTTCACAGGCAGGAAAATTTACTTGCAGAATCTGATATTACAGTCTCATGCACAAGATTCAAAATGCTTGCTCATCAAGATACACAGAATGGATAGCTATTACTGTTTTGTGTTTGTTTTTTCAGAACACACTTAATATAACGAATAACAACTATTACTCTGTTGAAGTGGCAAATATCACAGCCCAGGTTCAGTTTTCAAAAACAGTTATTGGCAAAGCACGGTTAAACAACATCACCAACATTGGCCCACTGGATATGAAACAGGTTAGTAGCTTAGGCTTTTGAAGTTAAATGTGTGTTAATGTTCATATATAAATCTACTTATTTGTGTTTTCATTGTTTTTTTTATTGTGGTTTTTTTTTAGATTGATTATATGGTGCCCACAGTCATACAAGATGAAATGAGCTACATGTAGTAAGTGTACTCACCTGTAAATATCATATGGATCTTACTGAAAGTTGCAGTGATGTCGAAAAACTTTTTTCAAAGTTAGCAGGAATCTGTTTGAAAAGTTGCTGGGGTGTTTTCTTGAAGTTTAATAGTACTGAAAGATAGGTAAACCACAGTTGCTTGATTAGTTTCGTATAGTGGCTTGCTGTACCTGGCTATAAACCCTTTAAATGGTATCTCTGTTACAGTATTTTAGGCCTTGGCACTAGTAAGGACTTTTACTTTAGGGGGTGAAAGTGCAGGTGTGTTCCCCTAACAAGTTCTTTAGTAACTTTCCCGCAACTTTCTCTGCAGTAGAAAGAAATTTTTATTTACTGGTATGCAAATTAGAGAGTTGTTGTGTATACAGTGGTAAGCAGTGTTTACAGCCTACCCTTTGAGTGGTTTTATTCATAGCTTCTGAAAGTTCATTGGTCCAACACTTTTACCTCGTTATATCTTGGTCACAAGCCCGAATTTTAGTTCTCTTACACTGAAATCCAGACTGAACAGGAAGAGTTAACTATTGAGACTTCAGGTCTGTGTGCAGTTCTAGTGGATGCAGCCTCTTTGGGATGGGAGAGAAAACCTTATTGCTTTGAAATGTTGAAATAAAATGAAATAGGTGTGAAATGCCAAGAGAGGCACAAACTTCAAATCAGTAGAAAATGTTGAACCTCTGTCACCTTTTAAAAGTATGTAAGCTAGTTTTATGTAAACACTGAATCTTGTGAACCTGCTCACTCTTTGGATGCATGAGGAATAAATAAACTTCATAAATAGCCTTCATAGAACTCCTGAAAATGCTGTATTTTTTTACAATTTGGATGAGCTGAGTTCACTGACTGTTTATATTTTAAATGTGTTGATGCAGGAGGAAAGAATGACAAAGGCATGCAAATATTATAGGTGGCTGCCAAGCAATCTTACTGCACTGATCACATGCTTTTCATTCTAGAGCTGATAAATTTGTGACCAAGAGCTATGATTTGAGAAGCAGGGGTTAAAAGTAGTATGCACTTACATGGTGCTCTTTATGACTGGTATGTAGGCGTGTCAGAAAATGTAGGTCTGAAAAGATTATCTTGCAAGAGAACAATAACCTTGACTTTGGAATCTCTGTATGTTGGTTAAAGGTTAGTTTGCATAATATGAAAGTGGATGAGTACAGAAAAAAAAAATGATGACTAAAGTGATACTGACAGGCTTTAAATGTAGTGGCTCAGGTTAAGCTTGGTTAGCTTCCGGAAGATGGAATGAACATTTTCTGAGGACACTTCCATTGGAAAACATTTCATGAAAGCAAACGTGTGAAGACAGTACCTGTGAAAGTAAGACTATGTATGTAAAAGTGGGTCCAGATGAGCATACAGTCACTGGCAAATGATTCTGTTGCCATTGCCAGCAACTGTAGTCTCCATATACACAGACAGCAGGATTTGCAGTTGAAGCCAGAAATTATTTTAGATACTTACCCTGGAAAAGTTTGATGTAAATCTAACAATTGTTCTTTTTTGCAGTGACTTCTGTACTTTACCGTCTATCAAAGTGCATAACATAGTAGTGATGATGCAGTAAGTATGGTATCTTCCTATGTGTGAGAAACAACTTCAGAAGCTATGTAATCCTTGTTAAAATAATACTCAAATACTTAATCCTGGAGTCTTTGCATCATAGTTAAAATGAAGTCGACTTGCTTTCTAGTGTAGTAGCTTTATACTTATAGAAAGTGAACTGTCTTTTGACAGGTTCTGGTGGTGTAAAGACTGGATTGAGAATCTTTGTTACTGTATCTGCTCTGCAGCTGGGCTGTAGCCATGGAGCTACTAATATCTCAAAAACTTTAAAATGACTGTGTATCACCCACTGTTCAAAACTTGTTGAGGTCTTTGATCTTGAAGGAGTTCCTGGCTTTAGTACTCTGTCAGAGACTGCTTTTTGTGACATTGCATAAACTTCAGCATGGTGGGGTCTTTTTGTTGGTGAGGGCCGAGGGCATGTCTTTAGACTAGATATAGCATGGCTTGTAGCTTGTTTAATCATTTGCTTTCTTGTCACAAACAAGAATTATTATTTGTAGTGGTAAATATTACAAGTAAACCTCAGCTTTAGCGTCTATAGGAAAAGGAACCAGATGTCTCACAGAGAAAAATCTAGTGGTAAATCAGTAATGCTCTTATATTTACTTAAAATGTATTTTGTTCCAAAACTTTTTCCTTAATAATGCTAGTAATATAAACATAGTTATTTTTAGAATGGGATACTCAAAATCTCTTCTTTTCTATCTTTTTTAAGAGTGACAGTGACCACCTCGTACTTAGGCCACCCTGAGCAAATATCCCAAGAGAGATACCAGTATGTGGACTGTGGAGGAAACACGACCTACCAGCTGGGCCAGTCAGAATATTTAAATGTCCTTCAGCCTCCACAGTAAAAGCACCTGTTGGCTGGTGTGGAATGACTGCTGTTGGTGCTTGCAGAGATCCTTTGGATAGAGCTGGTGTTACGTGGAGTGGAGAGTACATGTCATGTATAGCATAACAAACATGGAGATCTGTACACTTTAGATGCAAGGAGGGAAAGGTGCAAATTGTAAATAGGTGCACTTGTTAAATGTTGTGTTTTCCCCTTCTGTTTGCTTTCTGTTACTGTAAGCACTTCTGTCAAGTTGTGTGGTGGGGGGGAGAGGGCAAATATCAGATTCTTGAACAGAACTGGGACTTTACCTTACAGTGTGGTACATTTAGAGTAAATGTGTGTGTGTCTGTGTTTAGGTGAAATGTGTCACTAATAAGCATTTTTTTAAAATAATACTCATAAATTTATAAGTTTATACTTCAGTTCTTGATATTTGACTATTGAAAATGCAGTGTTACTACAAATAACAAGATTACTTTGAGGTGTCTGGGTATGAAATTTCTATTAGTAACCCAGTGGCAATAGTTCTTTGTTTTGGGATTCTACACTTTATTTGCTATCCATGATTAGAGGTGACATGCAGTCTATGAAAGCCAGGAAAGCTCTCTTGGATGACACTATAGTTGAATGTGCAGTTTCTAGAATCTGGCATCTTTTCATTCATATTCCCTCTTGCTATCCCTGGGATGTTATAAGGAGAATATATATTGTTAGATTTAAAGCTGGGTTTAAAACTGAACAAGAAACAACCCCCACAACAATTACTGACAAAGGAAAAATACAAGACTCTAGAAAATGAATAAGACTTTACCAGTCTGTTTTTAGTAAGCTTTTTAGAACAGGTATTAAAATCAAGATTGTGCAGTTGGAACTAGGTGGGAAGCTTTGATCGTGGGTTTGGAGAGCTAGGTGTAAATTTTCTTGATTTTTTTTTTTTACTGTTTTAATATATCATGTGCCTAAGCAACTTTTAAATGTTAATATTTTGGGTTGTTTATTTCTTGTGCAGGCTCAGTAAGCAAATACAGTAGTTATCTGTACCTCCAGAGCACTCAAAGGTCACATCAAAGTTATGTAAGGGAAGATGAAGCAATTCTTTCTGTAGGAGTAAATGCTGATGTAATTGTGAGATTACTGACTGACAGCACAAAATAGTTTCTGTAACACAGTTTGCACATGCGAATTCTGGGGTAATTGTCAATCATGATGATTTTAAACTTTGGCTCCAAACTTGTTTGTCTTCTGAAGGCTCACTGTTCCGAGGGTTAACTTTTTAATTAGCTAGGTCAGTATTGTTTTATTTCTGAATTAGGTGAGATGCAGCTGTAAGAAGGTAGTGTTGACGGTTGCATTATAATGAATAATGGGGTTTTTTTTAATAGATATTACTGATTTTGTGCTGCCTATCTTCTGGAAATAAGCTACAAAAAATGCATTGGCAATAAACATAATAGAAAAAGGCTTCTGAGTAACTTGCCACTAGCAATCTCTGATGCTCCAGTACTTCAGTGAAGATACATGTCTACATTATTCTTTTCTTTAATGGCCTCTCTTAGATGGACCTAAGGGGGTGGGTGGGGAAAAATATGGGTGATGTAAGACTGATTTAAAAGACATTAAGTAACCATAATAAACCCCCCACCCTCCTCTATTTGAATTGCTATGAGCACTTACTCCAAAAGTCTATGAAAACTTCTGGAACCTCAGCTGTCAATTTCATAAAAGTGTTGATAAGATGAAGACTCCATCTTTTGCCTTTAGAGAACTTCTCTTAACTGGAGTAGTCAATTGAGATGACTTATGTGATTATATTCTGAAGATTATTCTTTATTTTGGGCCGTTAAAATTAAACATTCTTTATTACAGCTCACAGTCCTGAGGGAAGCTAGTTCACAACTGACTCACCTTTCTAGAGTTTAGATAAGGTTCAGCCCTACAGCTGCTAAAGTGCATTCATAAGCTTGTCTGATAGCCTGAAAAGATACCAGTGATAGCTGAAGACCAGGAGAGTGGGGAGCTGGCTAGAAGCAGAGAGGTGAACTCGTGATACCTCTTGTAGAAAGATATGTTGATAGTGGAGAGTAGAGAGAGAGAATTCTGGTTTAGACCCTATCAGAACTGAAGTCTGCCAGCAAGTGACACAGGGTCTTTTCTTCTATGCTTAAATACTTATACATTAGAGTGTTGTTTTTGTTTGGGGGTTGTTGTTTATGGTTTTTTGAAATAGAAGAAGACGACAGCTGTAGGCAGATAGTTATATTGATTCAAAACAACTTTTTCTTCCAAGGATGAAAAGTAATCTAAAATAACTGGAATGGCACAATGATCAAATTATTTGGTGATGGTAGTGAATTCTGCTTTTGAGCAAGCATGGCAGGGGGGAAGCTACACTTCATGCAACATTGAGACTCATACTGGCTTTTGAAATTTTGGTGGACATGCTGAGCAAAATCGATACTTAAATCTGTGGTTCTTAACCTTGCATGAAGTTCTTGGAATTCGCTGATTTAAATTAAAGAATTGAGTGGAGTTATTCTTTCCATGTATGTGTCAGAAGGGAGAAGATAAAATTCCACTTTTTCATCTAGGATATCTAGACATCAATTTGTGATAGACTTACTGGATGATGAAGAGTTCTTATCTTAAAAAACAAATTGTGGGTTAAAGATCCTACTGAATTCTCAAATTAAGTCAGTAATGGGAGAATAAAAGGATTAAGGTTCCAAGTGCTAGTATTCCCTTGCACAACTGTCAGCATGTTATTAACCAAATAAGGCAAGTATTTAAATTTTTGTACTGATTTTACTGTAACATCTCATCAGATAAGCAGGTAAACATCTGTGTGATTATTTAACTTGTACTTGCTTTATGTGACCAAGCTTGGAAACATGCTAAGGGAGCAAGAGAACTCGCTATTAACTTGTATAACTTTGTCAACAAGGTATCAGTATAGATCCAAGTGCCAGACCTTTCATTTTTCACATTCATTTTATCTTGATCTTAAAATAAAAAGGCAAGCCTTTCAATTCAGTTGTAAATCAATAAATACAATTCTCTCCAGAAAGTTGGCTTGAAAAATTACAATTTTTTTTCCTGGTTTATCTTATGTGTGTCTTCTGAAGTGTTTCATATTTCACTTGTAACTTCCTCTAGTCTTCAAACACTATCAAATAATACATTTATATGGTAATGCAGTGTGTTTATTTCTAGTAGAATTCTTTTTGCTTGAATAGTCTGTAGCAATTCCTTTACCAAAACCTGTTGCACTTTAAAATGGAAGCTCTGCTAGTTATTTCTTAAAACAGTAAGAAATATAGTCCAGATGTTGCACTGTAATGGCACTATTAAAAATCTGCTTAATGTATTCTGTTTAAAATAACTGTAAAATTTCGAAATTTTAACCTAAGTAAGTATGGAACACTTAAATGCATAAGAATGTTGACTATTTGGCAGTTGGAGAACAAAGTTATTGTACATTTCAAATACACTGCTTTAAAAATAAAGGAATGAATAAATAACCATCCAAGATCCAAACCATCAAAGATCTAACCATCAAATATCTATTTGGAGAGATTTCAAGGGAAGCACTCTTACTAAAAGATGAAATACCTGACATTCTTGAATTCCTGGTATGGGAAAAAGCCTCTAGAAGTTCATTCATAATTTCTTTACTCTTCTCAATGTCATAGAGATGGCTTCTTAATTCCTAATTTTTTGTGAAGACAAACTGTATCTTTTTCCTCTGTGGTATAACTTTGAAGTTTTTAATGCACTTCTGATGTGTGCATGACCTTGATATTAACGTGGTAGTGTTTATATTTTGCAGCCTGATGTTGGCAGATTTGAGTACATGTTTTAGTTGACTTTGCTTCAGGTTGTCCTTGAAGTTCTGCAAGTGAATATATTTTTTCATAGTAGTGCATTGCAGACATGCCTGGGATTTTTAGCATGTAGTTTATAAAGGGAACCATTTAAACACTGAAAATCTAAGTGCTTGGACTGAACCATGAGGGTCTTCAACCTGACCGAAGTGTTGTGTCCTCATGATGGAAAGGATGGTGCTTGGAGTGGTATGAGAGAAATTTCTGTATTCAGAAAATGTTATAAGAGAAATAGCGTTATTTATTACTCAGCATTTGAGGTTTTCTTTTTTTTTCTTCTTTTTTTTGAGGAGTAGTAGTTGTGGTTTTGGTTTTCTTCCCATCCCCTAATCTATAGCAAGACATCTGTCTGTTCCCAGACAGCACCTTCTAAAATGGGTGACTTGTTCCAGAGTTGGGCACCTGCAGGAAGCTTTATGTCAGCTGAACTGCACTTGTAGAGTTAAGAGATGAGAAATACTAGGAATGGTACCTCTAAGAACTAAATTTTTTACGTGCCTAACAAAATGCCACAACTCTAGTAATGCTTCCAGGCTTTCCACTACTGAAAGGGAAGGATAAATAATGCAAGTGCACCCAATATGCTTCAGCAATGCACTACTTGCAACCAGCAAAATACTTGTTAGTGATGGCCCTGGTCATGCCAAAAAGTCTCATTTTTTTTCTTTCGGCTCAGGGAAGGAGAAATAGAACCCAGCCAAAAGATGTTGAGAATTATTTGGCTGTGGCAAGTACCCAGTGTTTGTTTCACTTCAGAAGTCATCTTCCTATTTTATGTTTAGCTCGGGAATTCTGATCATTACCAGAGGGGTATCTTGAGGTAGTTCTACTACCTACAGCTTTTGCCATGTAAATCTACTTTTCCGTGGGTAGGCAGGCCTGTTGGCCATGAAACACAGTCTGCATGGGATCTGTACACTTCGTGTGGGGAGCCCTGCAGTCCAGTGGGAGACTGTTCAGTGGGAGTAACATCCTGATCCTCATACTCTCCTCCTCCAACCATCACAGGGGTCCTACAATTTGGATGCATGTGCTTCCTGGGTACTGAAACTGCTTTTGCTTTGCATGGGCAGGGATTTTAGTACCACACATGTAAATGTATTATAGTGCCTGAGTATTTTGGGTCTGACTGACTGTGATTTAGTTCTTTCTTTGTTTTAAGGGAGCAAATTTAACTGCTGTTAACATCCACTGTACAGAGTGCATATAATAGCTTGAGATATGTATAGAAATACTAATGAGTGATAACTATTTTTGTAACTTAAGATGTTCTTGTAACTGTGTAGCAAACAGTCTATCCAGTAAAGCATGATAAACGCTCTAGAAGTCAAAGAGTATTTTGGAATGACTTGTAGGACACAGAAGCTATGTTAATGGAAGCTAACCAGGGCACAAGGAATCTTGTTATTCAGTGGTTCAAAATCTGGACCTAACTTCATTATTAATATGTTTCTAGACAGGATTGTTTGACTCAATGAATTATATTAAATTTTCTATTTAAAAAGCTTGGATCATGTTTTGGTTTTTTTTAACTGAATTAGTATTTTTTTCCCCTTCTTACCTGTCTCCCACAAGTTTTCCCTTTGTCTCACCATATTTTCTCACTAGCTTTCATGCATTTTCAAGGATATGACTTCAAATTTTGTATGGCATTCCATGATGTGAAGACTTTGCAATCTACTTTTTTAATACTATGTTTCATTGTGTTAAGTCTGTAATAAACTTGAGTATCTGAAAGCTGAACACCATATGTGAATGGATTAATGTTGTATGACTGAACAGTGAAGTAACTGAGTTCAAACTTGGGCTGTTTTGGTGGGTTGGCCCCTCCCACCACGTGAGTCCCCATGCCATTGCTCATACACTCTTCCCTCCCAGTAGGATGGTGGAGAGAACTGGGGCAAAAGCAAGAAAACTTGGGTTAGGATGAAGACATTTGAATACGAGAAGCAAAGCTGCATGCACAAGCAAAACAAGGCAAGAAATTAATTTCCTAGCAGCAGGGTGTTGTTTACAAAAGGAAGATAAACCCCGTAACTGTGATTAGCCTTCCTTTCTCTTTTTCCTGAGCTTTTATTGCCAGGCATGATCCCATATGGAGTAGCCCTTTTGTCAGCTGGGAGCATCTGTCCTGGCTGTGTGCCCTCCCAGTTTTTTGACCCCTCACAGCCTAGGCCCCACAGGTTTGGGCAGACACAAATGGGGAAGAGGCAATGAAAAAGGAAAACCTCTGGTGCTGTGTGAACACTACTCAGCATTAGCCAAAACAAAACCAAAGAACAGAGCTGTATGACTGGGATGCTGTAAAGAAAATTAACCCCATCCCAGACAGACAGTTCTACCTATCTGCAAAGTTACTTTAAGGAACCATTGTTGCTGAAAAACCCAGATCTTTAAAACTGGGCAACAAGAACCATGACTTTGGACCATTAGCGCATTCTTAGTATTCAAATGTTGCAAATAGCTTTACACAGATGTTTTGGAACAACTTAGTGGGATATTTTTAATGTTTGTCCTGGAGAAACCTGTTGTCTGTTCATGAGTGCTACACCAGTTTTCTGGTTTGGATAACAAATGGGGGTCTTTGTGTGTAGAGGGTTTTTGTTTCAGCTTGTCAATCTCTTTAGAAAGGCTGTTTTTTTTTTAAACTAAGTTTGGATGGGAGAATAACTAGAGTCATGCTTGCTATTTTCTTTTTCATAGAGTCATTTTTCCATCCCAGAGTTGTCATAACTCTTGTTACAGTTGCCCAATCCCTGTATGGGACACTGTAAATGGGAGAGCAATAACCTTTAAGCACTACTTTCCTTTGTTATAAGAGCTTGAAGAGATGGGAAGATCTGCTTCTGTCTTGTTCTACTGATCTGGACATGGATCGACAGAAACATATCTTTAATGGTGAACAGTTTTATTTCATCCAAAAACTTCGAACTACATGATTTGTATTCCTCTCCTGTTTGTTTTTTTTTCCCATTCAAAGCAGGTAGGAGACAACAAAGGTGAAATTCTACCAGGTAAATTTCAAATGCCACTTTGCCTGTCTGGAAAGTATAAAGAGCATTTTGAAGTTTCTCTGGCTGTCTGTACATTGATTTCCTTTTACTTCTCAAAATTTCATACAGATCTCAGTATAACTGCAACTGAGTGCCTACTTGGGACGTGGTTTTGGGATATCTTCCTCTGAGAGTACTCTGGGTACACTGATTATGAATGACAAGTGCCTTCCACTGTAAAGGTGATGTCTGGCAACTTAAGGAATATCAAATCACACATTTAATCTTGCTATAAATCTCTTGGTGTCAGATGAGGTAAAGATCCTGCTACCTTTTTGCTGTGATTTTTTTTTTCTTTTTGTTTTTCTTCAGGAATCCTTGCTTCTTAAGCCTCAGAGCTGAGGTGTTTTTCCTGTGGATGGGTAGCAGATGCCACACAGTTTAATGAGCTGTCATGGGCACAGTGGGGCTGACCTTGCTCCATAATGGAGCTGCTTTTTCATGAACCAGTGAATCGCTTAATGCAGGAAAAGTAGAATTTGATTAGGGAGCTTTGGCCTCACCATAATGTAACATTTCACTGACTGCAGTTATGGATACCTGGAAGATAATGATGTATGTCATACTTGAGAGATTTTTAGGAAGTAATGCTTCTAGTAGCCCTATCAATATAGTTGAGGTTGAGAAATGAATGTAATTTGCCTCAGTCTGTCTTTTCTCATGACAATTATACCACAAGACTCTTGTTCTGGTACTAGTCAGAGAAGTGATATTAGAATTACCTATACAGATGGTAATATCTAAAAAAGCATAAAGACCTACTATGTTTTTCATGAGTTTTGGAGGCTTATATCCTACTAATATATATTATTTCTTAATTATGAAGTCTATCTTAAATCATTTATGTTTGTGGAATGTTAGTGGCTGTCCACATTGAGATCCATACCCCCAATGAACCTGTGACCAAATTTTACATTTAGTGTGTTTAAACATGTTGAGAAAATCAATGCAAATATTTCACTTTCCACTCTGCCACTGTATTTGTGAGCTTTTCAGCAAATATGCAACAAAATGCATAAAAGAAGAAATAAATAAGACTTAAAAGCACAAAATATTGCTGCAGAATGTAGATTCTAAAACTCATACCATCTACAAGTACTTTTGCTTGCTGCCCATCCAGAGATGGGGCAGAGTTGCTATTTCCATGTCCCTTTTAACATACTATGTTGTTGCCTTGTAGAGTTCCCAAGGGCCAACAGTGTTCATGGAGGACCCAGCAGATTAAAGCCACGCTTTGAGTCCTGAAATCAAATTAAGCTGCTGTGTAAATATACCTGGTGTCTTGCTCCTGCAGATGGCTACCAAACTTGCTTTTGGTTTGCTCTCACTAAAAATGCAAAATAGTAGGACAGAAGGAAGCTAAGACTTAGAAAAAATAAAATGTGCTAATCTTATTTTGCATGCTGTCAACTATACTGTTTGATATGCTAATACTTGAAAAATCCTATTTAAACTAAAAGCTAGGCTTCTCAAACATGGGAGGGATTCGATTTCCTTCTCAAAAGAACAGTAGAAAACTGAATACAACTCAAGGTTACTAAGTAACCTTGATGAGACCAGCTAAACCCAGGGGAAGGTGTGTGCAGGATCCTTGATTTGGAAAACAGAAAGAAGCTCCCTGGCATCTAAGACACCCCTAAAAAACCCTAACGAACAAACAACCCCTCACCACTATTATTAAAACTTTTTTGGTGTATGTAACTATATAACTATATATATAAAACTATATATATATATGTATAATTTATAGTGCAGTCTGAGGCATCCTAGTTTTTATTGCCAGGGGGAGGGATGGGTTGTAGGGTTTTTTCCCTATGGAGAACTAATGTGCCAAGGTGATCGAATGCTGCTGTCTTCCCTCCATCAGTGATGCCAGTAGCCTGCAGCATGTGCCTGTGGCAGCAGCCTTCTTAGTGAGATAAGTGTAGTTCAGGTGATGCTTGAGGAGTGGAAAAGTGCTCATTGAAGAAGAAGAGAGGGTTAAAAGTGTATTTCTGCTTCCCAGCCCTTCACTGCCCACTCCACTCCAGTATTTAAGTACAGCCAAAAGCGAAAATAACCTCCCAGAAAAGAGCAGGGCTGTCCTGGTTGAACTGTTCAGATGAAAGGGACTTTAAATCTAATAAATCCAGTATATAACTTCCATCCTGAATGTGTGAAATACTCCCACTCAGAGGTCTATTTCAGATTTTGAAATGTAGGAGGTCTGAGTATGTGTTAAGTGAGTAGTGGAGAGAATCATATTGAGGCTGAGACATTGAATTTGGTGAAAGACCTTGAGCAACCCGTGTTTGTGTCTGTGTAGCTGGATTTCCACAGACTCCAAAATGGCAGATTGGCCTTGCAAGGGCATCAGCTGTTTCTCCCAGTACCCCTCGATGCAGAATTGCAGGATGTGATCCACAGCTCTGGAGCGGCAGCGAGGGGCCCAGCCCACAAAGAATGATGCGGTGGATTTAAGACTCCAGGCAGAAGGAAAGTTTTTGGAGAAGTTTTTCTACTAGCAGAAACATGTTTTAGTTATACAGTTATGAATTCCAAGATTACTCTAAAAGAGAGTAATATTTTAATTTCCTGTAAATCAACAATACTCTATATTCTACTGAAACTGTGACCCTTGGCTGCCTCTGATTTCAGTCATTTTGAATTATTCCTAAATCTAGACCTCTGCAAGGTCTCTATAAATCTGTGGGAGAGGATGGTACTGGCACAGCAATTGATACCATTATACCAACATGAATGTAGGTAGAATTGGATAAATGTGTGTTAGACATAGGGGTACTCTGTGAGATACTCTGTTCATCCTCTGGACTAGGAAAACACCATTAAGAGATGATCTTGGTTAAAAACTATAGCTGTAGACTCTGTCCCAGGGGCACATTTGCTATAACTGAGGCAGCTCCATGACCTTACCCCTCTGCATGCTTCCCTCAACAGTGTCAGAGAGATGGCTTTAAATACATATTTTGTTAGGGAGTACTAATATGTAAATAATCTCTTTTTCATTGTGCAAATGTACTTTCTTGGTGTAAATGTCTGATCCTGTTCTTCATGAGATGTCTTCATCAGTTATTTCAAGTACATAAAATCAATATTTAACATCAAAATGTACTTTTTGCTGCTACCTAGGGAAGGAGATACAATTGTACCTGCTCAGACTGTTAAGAGTTTTACCACATAATCACACTTAGTGAGTTGTTAACAGTACATTGATAAACCTATCCCAAATTCAGTCTCTAAGATATGCCTGGGAAAATCTTATTTCTCAGACATGCATTCCTGTGTCATTTTTAGCACACTCACATAGTAGATTTGAATTTTGTATGTAGTAATTTATTGAAGTCAGTCATATCATATTGCTTAATGGCTTGGACCCAGCCTTCACAATTAAGAAATTCCTGAATTCATTCCCAGGCTCTTGAATTGTGACCTTTAAAAAGCAAACTACCTTATTGTGGAAATTTGGATATTCTTAGTCCTTCATTACAGAGAGACTGATTAGGATGCAATATTATCAAGATCTTTATGTTAATCATCATTATTAATGCAAATAAAATTATGAAAAGCAATTTTCCTATTGTATGAACAAGAGCATATTTGAGAGTTACATGTACCAGTGTATCTGGAGTGGCATCTATTTCTGTAAATGCTTAATTTTGTAAAAAATTGATATCTGCTCCAAAAAATAGCTGGGGGTGAACGAGTTATCTCTTCATAGTTGAGGGAGAGAAAATTTACTGGGAGGGTGTAAAAGTTTAGTGTAAGAACAAATACAGTGATCAGGTTTGTTAGTGTGTCACATGTTTTTACATCTCTAAGGCACTGCAGAATATCTCTCCTGCAGCATGTATTTGCAGTGACCATGCAACAGACAAACTGGTCTGCGATTTTAGGTTGACGAGAATAGCATTTTGTTTAATTTTATTTCTTTTCTTAGTCTTCTGGACTATTTGAATAATAAATATTACCCTTACAGGGTAATCATTGGAGCCTTCATCTCACAATGTAATACATTTAAGAATAGCTTCACTAAATACATTCCTGGCATTCCTGTTTTATTTTGGGAAAGTCTTCTGGAGAGCCTTTCTGTGCTACTGATGATGTGATACTGAAACACAAGTGGGTGGAATTTAATGCATTACTGCTTCTGGATAATTGTTCAACACAAATATTCCATGTATATATGGTTAACTATATCCAGCAATGCAGACTCCAATTCTTTGCTGTTATGTCTTCAGAAAAGTTTGGATCTGGGTTGGCAGCTTCCATTGTGGGACTCCAGCAGATATGGTCATGTTGCCAGAGATTGTGGCCGTGACCTCTGGTGAATTGCTGTAGTGCAGTGTGGGAAATAGAAAAGGTATAAAACTCTCAAAAACCTATGCGAGGATGCTGAAGATACAAGGACAAGAAACAATAGACCTGTGTAGAGATAGGCCTCAGGACAATGTGTTAAGCAAGATAGTAGAAATATGTAAGCTTAATAATGAAGCTTTATCCATTGTTTTAAGCTATTACAAGCAAGCATTGTTTAAAGCAAGATGTAGTGCAGCTTTAATTGGCTTGAGAAAACGCTTGTCAGGTATTAATATTATGCTATTGGCTAGAAAGTTGTTAAAAGACTTTGTAACAAAGAGAACTTCGTCTGCTGTTGTAAGCTGCTAAAGCAGTTTCCAACTCCCTTGCTTGGTTCTGTAAAATGAGACTGATGATTGTGATGGAATAAAGGCTTTGAGACAGCTGCTCCAACATTCCCATCCCATTGTTTGTGTACATAAATATATGTAAATATAAGACAAAACAAAAAATATATTGCCTAAAAAGCGAACAGTGCAGCACTGCAGGGTTTTTTGTTGATTTCGTTTACCCAAACCTGCCCATTTGAACTAACTACTGTAGAGATTTACAAGTGAATGTAGCCAGGTTCCTGAGCTCCTGTGGAAGAGCATCCTGCAAAGGGCTTGCCTGCTTTGCAGCAGGAGCGGTTGCTCTGTGTGGTAATTGAATCAGCTGAAATAGGAGACATAAACCTGAGACCCTGGCAAACCGAGCATTGTAAAGATGTTAATTAGCACATTCCAAAGTAAATTTCATTCCTAGCCCTGATTCTTGGTTGGTCTTGAAGGTCAAGTCCTTTGGGATTGGACCTTTACCCTCAGGTGCTCCCTATGTATTGTGAACCTGATCCCCTGACCCTTGTCTTTGGTACCTGCCTATCTTTGGATAGCATCGCTTTTGGAAACTGCTTCACAGACCATGTGGATTAAAGGATATCCTGGTAGACCATGGCACCCGTCCCTTTACTAATTTACAGCCACACTATCACCCAGCTAAGCTGATGCCCTGGGTTTTAGCTTTTATATTTTTCAGAATCTCTGCTGCTTAGTGTGTAACTGAAACTTCATATTAGGTGTTAGTGAGTTGTCTTCACAGGGTAGTTAGACAAAACAATTCCTTTCTAGCTAGAGAATCAAGGACAACTGGTACCCAAAAAGGATAAACAACAGTGAGGGAAAGGGGGCAAGCCAGGGGGCTGAGACTTCATAGCCTGGGGCTGTGGTTGGATAATTGACCCCAATATGTGAATGAACCAAAACTTATAAAAGTATAAAAACTCATGACTGGGATCCATCTTGGATTTGATTTGGCTGTAGCCCTGGCCAGGCTCTTGCACTGCCCAAAGTGTATCCTTTCAATAAATACCTGTTTTATCCCTTTTGCTCTGTCTAGTCTCTGTTCCAGGTCAGCCTTTCCAGGCAACAAAGCCGGTAAAGTTGTCACTAGGGGAGAATCCCCAAGGAACACGACAGTTCTGTTCCAGTGGCTGATGGAGAGCACTGGATGTGCAGAGCACAGACATCTGCAAGGAGCTGTCAGGAGATGTGAGCTGGGGCTGCACAGAATCTGACCCAAATCTCAAGTTGCCAAGAAGAGCGACTGCTTTATTAGAGAGGTATATCAGATGAGGTGATTGAGCCTGCATGCCTATGTGCCTGTGCCACATGCACACTTTCCCATAAAGGCTTCTGATCCACTGGATTTGCAGCTTTCCCTTCATGTTTGTGAATTCTATGCTGAAAACTCATGGTAATAAATTTTATCATTAGCATAAGACTGTTTGCAAAAGGATGGTTTCAGGTCTGTAATTTGAAGATTAAACAATACTTTGTGTTTTCTCTGTAATTATCCTTTAGATCAAGTATACAAGTTTTGGTCTGAAAAACTTTCATATTCCACAAATGCTAAATAGTGATGTCGTCAGGGTAGTTTAGAGCTGATTTTACAATTGGTGACATCACAGAAGATCTTTATTTCTGCTCATCACCACTAGTGTTGCAACTTTAGGTTGAGATTTGTAAGCACTTTCACCAAATAACATTGAGTGTCCCTGTGAAAAAAAAGCATAAAAAATGACAAATATTGAATCCTTGTGTAACTAGCAAAGCACAGTCATAATTAGGAAGCATCTGGACATATAAGTATGTGCAAAGTCATGGAAATGTTAAGTTTTTATAAACAAAATCCTCTTAAATGGCAAATTAACTTATTTGGAGTTTATGTGATACATTGTGTAATAAGTGTGTTGGTGAATCCTATTGGAAAACAAAATGTTAAAAAAGTGAATTATATATATAAATAAATATGCCATAAAATGTGTCATATCTAACATAAAAATAATGTTCACATACTTTATATAATATATATTTTTGGCAATACATGCAATATATACACACTCAAAAAAACCCATTATTTGTGTATATATATAAATATGTGTGAGCACACGTGTGTGTGTGTGTGTGTGTGTGTGTGTGTGTGTGTGTGTGTGTGTATCCCAATAGAAATTACCAGGCAAGAAGAACAAACGTCTTACTTTTGCTAGTATTTACACTGAAATGCTGAATCTATATTTCATGCATCAATAAAGTGGATGGGTTTTTAAATATCCCTTGGACAGCTAATGAAATTTGGTGTTGTACCTTCCAAAATGAAACCTTTTATTTCAAAGATGAATGAATAAGCATCTCAGTGGACTTCTGGATTTTGTGCTTTGCTCTTGGGCAGGAATATTATATTACTTCTTATTTAATAGATTTAGATTCTGTACTTCTCCATTTGGCAGATAGTGACAGGAAACAGCAGAACCTGCAGAAATTAAATTGTTCAAAGAATCTCTGTTAATGAACTAACTAAAAAAACTCCTCAAAAGAAAAATGAGCTCCCTCATAACAAAACTATCTGTATGGAGGTATCAGAGGGAGGAATGCTAAAGTAGATACAAAAAAATCAACTTTGCAGCATTGTTTAGCTGTTGTTTTCTCAGATTGAAAATAATATTTCCAATTTTTTTCCTTTTTTTTAACAAAAATAAGTATCATGTAGTAGGTCTTTTGTCACTGCCTTTTACAAATACACCGGTGTTTTCCTTTGTCAACTTAATCATTAAATTTAAAGTATAAAACAAATAATTTTAAGTAATTTTAAAATTAAATGTCCTTCAATGAAATATTAAATGGGCCATGTGTAAGGAAAGCAGTCATTCAAATGCTGCAAGAAGTAAAGTGTAATTAAGATAATGTTAGTAGAATTCCAAGTAGTTGGATAGAAAGATACACTGCTCTTTCCTGGTGAGGTTAAAATATTATTTACCCCTGCACACTTAATTCTATTAAAAACACAAAACAATCAAGAAGGAAGAGCTGTTTCATTTATGTAGTACAACACTCAAAGTCCAACGCAATTTTTCAAAGACACATTTGGCTTTTGTAATTTTAAAATATTAATATTTCTTTTTATAGATTGTATTATCTATAGATGTTTGCAAATTGTTACTTAGATGCCTAAGTCTTAGCACTAAACTACCAGTACTGACTGAAATTTGGTATCCATGGACAAAAATGTATTTTATTATGGATCAGAAGAAAAATCAGCAGTTTTCCAGGAAGACTGGAAAATGCTGACTAAAATATATTTTGGAAACTCAAACTATAAGGATGTTATCAGGTAATGTATTTTACTCTGTTGTAGGAGCAGGGTCCCACAGGCAGCTTCAGTCCCCGTTGTGGTTTTTGAGTTTGGGATCTGGGTTACAGAAAAACACTGGAGATTCTATGGAATCTCGTAGGTATTGAAGACCTAAAATTGGTTACAATCAGGAGCAGAGACGTTTGAATTTGGTAAAGACTTCAATATGAGACCAGTGATTGGTGAATGGTTTATTTACTAGAAAACAATTAAAAACTATGAACTAGACATCAGCAGTACCAGTACCACTGCTGTTCTGACAGCCTTCACCCATCAGGTTTGTTTCCGTTTTGTGCATAAAAGTGCACTGTGATTTTCACCTCCAGCACATGAAGAGGTGCGTATATGTGTATGTACACACATACATGAACGAACACTTTAGTTAATGACTCTGAAGACCCATGATAGAGGACATAAACATTGATGGGGTCATTAAGTCTAGAGATTGTTCTGGTTTTTTGCTGATGAATAGGCTATTAGGCTTTAATATCACATTTTTTAAACTACATTTTTGTGGAAGAGTTATTATATAATGACTATCTCTGCCATCTTTGTAATATACTGATGGTCTTGACAGATTTTCAGGATCCATTTGTTAAAAGTCCCGGGAGGGGTGTCATGATGATAAATAATGACTGTATCGTCCAGTGTTGTCTCTAGAGAGATGTGCCCTCCAGAACAGGGTGACTGGGGAAAAATGGCTAATGGCTCAAATGGAATTGACATAGAAACTGAAGGTTTCATATTACACTATTTCAAGCTAAAGACAGATTCTGTGTATTGGTATACATCACCTCTCCTCAGTGTGTTGTTACCCAAATAATTTCCTGGCATAGTTTACTCAACAGCCTTTTCTGCTTACCTCTGACCTAATTTCTGCCTTCAAATGATGCAGCATCCTTCATAACATGTGTGATGGAAGTGTCTGGCTTGTAGGCTGTATCTGAAAGCATATTAAGCAAAAACGCAATGGTGCCTGGAAGCCATAAGCCTGGATATGTCAGGTGGATGATGCTGGAAATACAGTTTCTAGTTTAACTGTAATTTGAGATGCATTGAAAGTGAACAGTAAAGTTAATGTTTATACAGGTAACCCAAGTGTGTTTTCCTGGGATATCCAGGACAAAACTTTCCATCTGTTCATGTATGAAATGAGTCTTACAGCCTCACAGTCCTTACACTGTCCTATCTAGGTGCAATTTTTGTGCCTAACTCACAAAGGTGAATCAGCAGATAGTAGATCTCCAATGGCTGCAGCAGCTGGAGTGGGACTGTGAAGGAGGGAGGAACAAACATTAAAACTGTCTATATTCTGTTAGTGAAATACTTAACACATTCATGGATTTGAAGGAAGGAAATTAGAACACAAACCCCTTCCTCCTTACAGGTTTCCAACATCCCATTTCCCTCTGTGCTGGGGTGTTTTCCAGCAAAGCCATCTCAAGATTAATTTTCTTACATTAAATTTTTGCTATTCCCAGCAAAAATAGTTGCACCTTTTTACTGTCTGGAGACTGCTTAATACATTGTTTTCCATATTGTCCGTTTCTGTTTATTCTCATGAATGCACATGCCTGTGCACTTATCCAGAATACATGACTTATACATCAGATTCTAGTGGAATCTGCAGCAAGAAACACGAACAGTATGAAGCCAATAATATTCATTAAAAATTGTTAGCGAAACTTATTTCTACACCTCTAGCAAACTGAAAGCATTCAGTTGGAAATATCCTTTTGTGTCACATTCTGCATGTACCAAGGTAAACAATCAATGCAGAATAAAATGCTCATTGCTCTACTAGAAACTAGCTATGGACTAGGTGTAAGCCCTGATATAGTCAGCACAAGACTCAACACAGATTTTGGAGCACAATTTAGCTGAATCAAGAAATTTTTTTTTTTCTAAATTTTGCTCATGTACTTGGTTACATATTTGAAAATAACTTTTATTAGGCATCTGATTTTTAAAAACTTCTATTAAGAGTTTTGTGAAGTTTATGAAATTTTGTTGAGATCTTTGGTCAAACATTACATTATGTTAAAATGTTACTGAAACTTTTAATATCATTTAAATAAAACAAGAAGCTGCCTTTTTTCTTTTAAAGCCAAGAAGAATGTTGTAAATTAGACAATGAGCTTATTTAAATTTTTGGTTTGGGCAATTATCTCTCTGCCAAGGATTTTAATGTGATCTGCAAAGGCTGGCACCTCTAGAGCTATGCTAACATTTGCTTCCTGCTCAGAAGCAGCATGGAGCTGGAACTGAGGAGGAGTTAAACAGGAGAGTCTGCTGGATCCTAATAATATCCAGAGGTTGTAATTTAATGTGAAGTACTGTCTGGACACTCTGACCCATTCCATTTGCTCGTGCACTGGATGTGACATTCCTGTTGGACAGCTGGAAAACAGCCCTTAGCTTTGTGGTTGTTCGATGTACCTTCAAGCTGCTCCTCTGGTGAACTGGTCAGTCACATTCCCATTGGAAATGCAGGGACAGAAAGACAGGGTGGCAGTGCTGGGGAGGCAGTGTCCTTTCAGTTTCAGGTGCAGACACAGTGGGCAGGGTGCTCTGATACATCTTACACCACTTCATGCCTTCTGCCTGTGTCCCTGTGGCTTTCCACACTCCTCTGCCTTTTCCCAGCAGGTGCTCTGCATGTGCCTGCAGGTGCTCCATGGACATGGGGTGGCAGCAGAGATGTGCTCTCTTACACATCTTATGCTCATGCTGCAGCAAAGTCCCTTGAGCTTTTCCTCAGGAAATCTCCATAGCCAGTGTGACAAACCTTGCTTGTCAGACCCCATCAGTGTGAGGATTTCATGTCCATAGACAGAAGTTGTTTGTTTATTTAATATTAATTTCATGCCTGCATTCAAGGCAATGGCTCTGTGCAGATGTTTACTCCTTCAAATATGCACGCTCACATTCTTGCACCCTTGGGTCATTGTACATTTAGCTGGAAAAAACACATGGATGGCTAATACATTGCTAATATTTAATCAAACCCTATTGAGATTTCCACCAAACTAATGTTCAGAAAACTGAACAGATTTTAAAAAAAGGGCAACCATCATTATTTTTTAAAGTCTCAGGTGAACTAGGTTTATATAATATTATATATGATGGATAAAATACCATACAGAAGATAATCTTAGCCATGTATCTACATTTTCAGAAATGACAAATGAAAGAGCTGTGGGAGCTTTCTACTGCTGATATGGTTCCCATGCTGTTTTATATTGTTAAACAACATGTGCTTGGATGAGTTAGTGTCCCATCAAAAATTCAAGCCTTCAAGCAAATTCTGACAAATCCTACACAGAATTTAATTACATTAGAAGGAAGAAACAAAGTTATTTGTTAGACTAAGAGTTTCCAGAGAAATGTAAGTTCCATCCCTCCTTGGGCTAGCTTGATGGAATGTACTGACTGCGGCCAGCTTGAAGCAAACCCTAGAATTGTCAATGGGCATTTTATCCCAGGTTCTCTTGCTGAAAAAGTTAATTTTCTTGCAGTTATGATTGAACTGTTAATTAACATCGCAAAAGACCATCTATAGTCTCTGGTTCCTGACTGTACAGCTCCTGTTTGCACAAAGTCTCCTCTGAACTATGGAAGAGCAGGTTGAATCGATCCCACACCTGGAAAAAGAAAATTGCTATTTTTAATTTTGTGTGAACAAACACTTTAAAGTACTTTATTACAGTTGATAAAAATGAAAGGAGATTTTCTCGTGTAGATGAGTTTACATGTCATGTGGGTGACCACTTTGACAGAACTTAAGATTTCCACTTTCTTAGCTTCATCTTAAGTCTCTCAGGCTACAGATCTCTTCAGACCTGTCTCAGCCATGGAGTTGAGCTCAATGCCAAGTTAATCTTCTGCACTTTTCAATGCTCTCTGGAGAGAGATGAGTTTGCTCAGTCTCCAGTTTCCCAGGAACTGGGGTGGTTTCTGTGGGGGTAGCACCACTGGTCCTGTTGTCAGCCTGCTGCTTGACTCACAGGCTCTGCACAGAGCATCCTTTTCCTGTAAAAGGTCTGGCAGAGAGATGTGTCCATCCCTGGTGCATCTTCAGGGCATCCAACGCTGCTTGAGTGTCAACAACGAGGGGGGGCTGTGCCCGAGCTTCTCCTGATGGGAAACTGCCTAGACAAACATTTATCCTTTCACAGGAAGACATTTACCGTATAGTTCCTCTGCATCCTAATGACCATACTTCCTTCATATTCCCTGCTGCTATGCCCCTGAATACTCTGTGCTCTAATGGTTAAAACAGATCATTGCAATGCTGGTCTTGGTGTGTTTGTACTTCAGATTAAAGGATGTGGTTTTGACAAGACATCTGCCTTGCAAACCACTTTTTCCTTAATCAGCATGGTCTGCCCCTATCTGCTTAATCTCTTCTAAATCTCACGACAAAAATAATTGAGCCCACAATCTCAGAAGCATGGGCTCTCGGGGATTATTTATGGCACTGACTAATTTGGGATTTATTTCTTAGAGGGATGCTGTGTCTGGAAATCTAGGCACACCTAATTTTTCTGCCTTTAAAACTTTTATTGCACTGTCAGGAACTTTCTCTTTCCCATTTTTTTAACAGTAATTATGCTGTCAGATAAATCAGTAAATCCTTTAGATTAGATATTTTGCAACTGGACTGTTTCTATGTGGAGTTTTCTGTGGTCCATAAAAGGTGGATTTTCCTGCAATGGAAATACTTTTGACATCTCTCTTTTACTTGACTATCAATTTTTGCAGCAATTGCAAAGGCCTGATATCTCAGTTGTCTTCACTCTGTATTTGGTTGGTGGTGTTGAGCAGGTTCAAAGACATTAGGCAAGCTGGAGTCAGGCAGATAGACTGTGTATGTTTATTTGGTTCTCTAGCACCTAGTTAAAATCTTATCATCCCTGTTCCATTATGACTGTACTTGATAGCTATTTCACCCACAGATTTGATTCATGTGATTTTGATTTGGAGATGCCTTGCAAAGCTCCTTATGTAAATGGAACTCTGCATGATGCAGGAGTCAAATGACTGTGCCAGATGAATGAAAAACCTGACAATCTCTCTGCACCACACCCTGCAGGTGAGGGACATGGTCAGGAAGGGAGCAAGAATAAACAAGCTTATTCATGAGATAGACAGGCATCTTTCATCAGTTCACATGGCTTTAAAGCACTAGATTTGGAGCTAGTTTCTGAAGCTGGCTTCACTGCTGAGTCACTGTGTGTTGGTGGCAGAGGATGGCATAAATAAGCTCCAGCTCCTGTGTCCTGCTCCACAGGTGACTGACCTCAGTGTAGTTATTTTCTCTCTCAATGTTGTAGTCTTCCCACGTCTGAAAAAGGAGGGGTGAAAATTAACCCACCTTTTCTGGTGTCTGGACACTAAGGAAGAGCCCTGTGTAAATGCAAGTTACGAATAATTTTTCTTCCCTAATGTCCTTGTCACCCTGTCTCTTATGGGAAGTGCTGAAACTTTATATATTCTTAGTGATTTTTTGGAGCTACAGATCCTAGGGGTTGTTAATGACATCATACAGGGAAGCAGACAGTCAAAATTAAAGCTCAGTTTTCATGTTTTTCAATGTAGCGAGCAAATATTCACATGCTAAACTAACTTTAGCTCTGAGATGAGGAGGAGGTAGCTGATATTTCTTAAATCTCTGCGAGGATAGTGGAAGTTGGAGAGTTAAAAACCAGCAGGAATTGAAATCTCTGCCTTTAATGCATGTTATCAGTTGTGGAGAGCAGGTAGAAACTGCAATAGTGCCAGAAGGATGGTTGCTGTCTTTAAAGACATATTTCTTTGGGGATTGCTGCATTCCTGGTTCATTTCAGAAATGTGTGGCTCCCTGGTCTGCTGTGCACACCCTCTGAGTCAGGGGCAGCAGCTGGGGCAGAGCACACCCAGCTCACAGCTCGTGGTATCAGGTTTCTCACAAGACCCTTGTCGTGATGCCCTCTGCTTTTCCTTTCTTCTTCCCAGCTCTTTCCATTAAGCATATTTCACCTCTGGGCAATGTTGCACTGGATAAAGCCTGCTCTTCATCTTGGCCATGCAAAGGTGAAGTTATGCTGGTATGCTCACCTGTGCCTTTGTGACTGCTCAGTTTATGGTGTAACTCTGTACAGGTGAATCAGTGCTTCAGGCACCATGGCAGTGTTTGGCTTCACCTCTTTCCTGGCTCTGAGGAGAGCATATAACCTTCTCCAGAGTGGGAAGAGGAAATCATGCTCCTTGCCACTTTCTATGCTCTATAGAAGAATTATTTCTTGTGAAAGGGAGGAAAAAAATGTTTCTCAGCTTCTGAAGTACTCTTACCTCTTAGAAATATATTCATGAAATGCTCCAAATGAAAAGCTTTTGTCTACATATTTTATCATTTAGCCAGAAGTACCATGTTGTGGAGAGGCTTCATTTATTACTTTGCTTAAGTGTCAAGTCCTCATTTCTGGTTTAATCTGAAGACTATTTCAGACTTGAGCTCTTTGGGAAAAAGGAAATGAAAGTGGGCTCAAGAGTCCTTTGTTTCTGAGCCCCTGGTTACCACTCAGGAAAATGCTTTTATGCTACAAATGGATAAAAACTACAAGGGTTCATTCAGGAATGTAACATCCATTTAATTGATCCATTCACAATCCTAAAATTAAAGACAGGATTTATTAGGCTTTGACATATGGGTTGAGTATGCTCCTTTTGTTCCAGATGACGTTTTCCTCCTCTCAAATTTAGCTAAAAATGTAATAGCCCCTCAGTTCAACAGATTCACAAACCTCCTTTGTCTCTTCTTGGTCAACCATTGACTCTTTGTAAAGCCCAACAAGGAATCACAGTCCCAACGGACAGTCCCACTATGCTGTGGAGTAAGAAAACCAAAAAGGACTATCATGAATTACTTATAAAGTTCACTGAGATACAGCCACTGACAAGAAGATTAATGACTAGCTTCTAGGCTTAGCTCTTCTAGGCTTTTCTTTTTCCTTCACACAAGACTTTCATTACTGAATCACAAAGGTGTAAATGAGCTGAAAGTGTTTCCTGCACTCATGGAGTGATGGAAAATCTAACAAGTACTGTGGGACACAGACATTTTTCATGGCATCATGTTTTATTTTTAAGCTCAGAAATACCAGCTTCAGATAAACATACAGTCTCCCTCAAACGTGAAAGATAACTCCTGTCTTCTTCTCAACTGTGCAAGTCACAGCTGCTGGGCCTGTTTTGAATCCACCAGGAGCAGGTTAATCAGATCCCATTACAATTTCAGTATTAAGAGAAGAAGCACTAACTAGATTGCTTGGAATGTGTGTGAGATTGAAGGAAATGTGGGCTAAAGTGGGTTTGGGGCATAGCCATGCTTTTCCAATCTGTGCTGTGCTAGAGGCTGAAGCAGTGAGCAGCCCTGAGCAGAGCTGTGTTTCTGAAATACACTGCTCACTGTCACCTCTGTCACTTGGACCCTGCTACAGAGTCACAAGGACTGTTTCTGCAATGTCATGAGCTGCTGACAGCCATAAACTACATCAGCCAAACCATGCAACATAAACAAAAATATTATTCATTTATTTAAGTTCAACCAGACACAAAAAATCCCACCGTTTCACCGCCTTACATATGTTGGATTTTCTTGCACATCTTTCAAGATAGCTAAGTCTTCTCAGACTAAACTGCTTATGTGGGTTAGGTTAAAGTCCAGACCTCTGGGCTGTGATGCTGATCAACTCTCTGACAGACATCCTCCCACTCTGCCCAAGAGCTCTTGGAAAGGGCTTGAGGTGTTTTCTCACCAGTTCTGCCCTCACCCCACAGCAGCTCCAGCTCCCCTAGTGGGTTTCCCTCACCTCACAGTGAGACTGTCACACATAACTACATCAAAGTCTCATCAAAGCTGCGGGGGCAGTAAGTGCCAGTGGTGGGCAATATAAATCCTTTTGCAGTCAGAACTGGAAAACTCATTTCCTAATCTCACTTTCATGTTTGTATGGCCCTTCTATTGTTTTGTGCCCCAGAGCATTGATAAGGACAAGGTGCATTTCGTGAACACCACTTTATCAATTGCAATTATTATGTAATTGCTATTACATGCTGGGGTTCAAAAGCCTCTGCTCCACAGCTGAGAAGCTGTAGCCATTTCACAGGCATGCTGATTCCCAAAGTTACCATCTCAATTTCTGCTGGCCTCCTAGACAGCAAAGTGCTTTACTCGTCAGTCAAGGGCAGCTCTCAGCCTCCTTCCTATCACTTGTTCCTCTTGCCCTGGGTACCATGTACCAAATTCGTACATTCTCTGCCTGAAACCTCACGGTTTTGAAAGCTATTTGCAGCAGAGCTACACCAGGGGGTTTCTACTTCATGCTTTGTTTAACGCCCAGCCCTAAAAGTTTTGTTTAATTAACAGCGTATCTTTTAGAAACAGGAGTAATTCTTGTGGGCAGATACCCTGATTTCAAAGGCAAGATGTCTTTGTCACGTGGTTAATTAAGAAGGGGCTTTGCCTAGGACAGCTGAAATAATTTGCCAAGAGTAAACCAGCTTTTTCCATCCCTTGCAGCTTTACAGATAGCAACTTTTAATGAACTGGGCAGACATTCCATTGTAGCTTTAAAGTTATTTAACTTCTCCCCACTTTACCATCTGATTCTCTTAATTTAACACAGCTTGCAATTAGCTTCTGCAGGCTTCATTCAGAGGAACTTGTTTAAAATCACTTACCAAAACCAATCCTTTGGCACCACTACAGGGAAATGCTTGAATGTCTGCAAACCCCCCACGTGTAGATAAGGAGGGTGAATTTTTTTCTACAGTGTGTGCTTGTTTCTTGTGCTAAAAATGAAGCCAATTTTTGCTACATTTACTTCAGAGGAGATAAATAGCCTTATCCTAGAACAAATAAGGTAAGTGTGGTAGATGTGAGGTTTCCTTTTGATGATTTTTTAAGCTGTGTCTCAGGTGACATCAGGATTTCTTTCTAAGTACTTTGCAGGACTGAACTCAAACTGAAGTCTACAACTCTTTCTTTTCAGATGTTGTTGGAACAAATAGAAAGCATTTTAAAATGCATCCATTTTCTTAACAGTTTGTGTTAAATTATGGGTGCCACATTAAAAGTATCACCCTCTCTTTGTCTTCTGTGGGACTCATGCTGATGTTCTCTGAGTTGCTGAGCAATAGAAAGTACAGCTAGAGCTTTGCATTTATTTCTATGTGAATTGCATATACATGTGAACCCCCATATGCAGGCAATTTAGAGGGACATTTGCTTCCTCCAGAATGTATTCAAATTGCTTTCTTTACCCAGCTATTTTGTTTATAAACAGTTTTCACAATGTTTTGGGTTTTTTTTCTCATTTCTTTGCTTTTTAGCGATATTGAACCTGATGGGGAAACAGATTTGTTTTCTTTTTTTAATGATTATTGTCTATGCTGATGATTTTTTCCCAGCAAAATGTAGGACAATTGATTGATGTTGTGAAAAGTAATTTGAGTAGTTTTGTAAAGCTTGCAACTATTTCTGTGTTGCTTTTATGTTAGGCTGCAGACTGTAAGCCTGATTTTAGGGGCAAATCATAAGTGGAATGAATATGTGTTACTGTGAGAAAAGAGTGGGAATTAAAAAAGCTGTGATAGAACAGTCCAGTTGTGCTTTCCTCCTGCCTCTCTTTTTAGGTTAATATCTGTTCTCTCTGAGTGACAGGTCTCTAATTCTTCCTCGAGCTTTCTTATGAAAGTCTTCTTCCCAAATCATGTCAAGCTGTAGAGTCCCTCTAAAAGTAGTCATAGTAATAAAGAAACATACTCTGAACATTTTTACTACTATCTAGTCTGAAATGCTTAGTTTTTGCTTCCAAAACAAAACGTGTGAGAAGAATATTGCAGCAAATAAGCAACACTATAAGTAATAACTAAATAAATATCCGTTTAGATGATACATGAATAGAGAACTGTTTAGACCATACAAATTGGTCTAAACAGTTCTCTATTAATCTGTTTATATAACTTTCACACTTCTTATCTTAAACCTTTAAAATCTGATATTGTGCATTATATGAGTGCTGAGCAATTCTTGCTTGACAACATAATGTGGAGTTAATACTTTACATATCTAGCCTGGTATATACAAATATAACAGCATATGGCACAGAATTAAACTGCTGGCTGCTGTTCCACTGAACTAAAAGGCTCTTCTTGTCAGAAATGGAAAACAATTGAGATTTTTCCTGTGTCCAAATCTTAACACAGTGACATATTAGATATTAGTGAATGTAGGGTAGACACCCCTGTGGTAGATTAGGGGATGCTAGGGCTGTAAAGCTTCGTTTAGATTAGGGCATTAAAAATATTAAGGTTTGTTTAGTGGTAAAGAGACCGAGAAGCATGATCTACCCTGCCCATGTAAGCAGGCCATAAAGTAGCATGGTGGGGCACACACTGCCTGCTGGAATGATCCTCAAGGAGTTCATCCCTCTAAATGTCCTTGGGGGTGGCCCGTGAGAACACTGGCTCATATGGCCGGGGACCAGCCTGAGCACGTGAACAGTGTCCTGCAACACAGAATTTATCATTTTCCCAGTAATAGTCCTGGGCACTGTTTAATGCAAACCTACATATTTAGCATGATCTTTGTGCTGGTTTCATATCTGTTCTTGCTGTTCACCTGCAGACTTGGTTCACCACATCCCAAATTCATCATGTCAGACCCGTTTGTGTTTTGAAGGATTAGAGCTGCCACTTTGCCAAGCAGGGCAAGGATGACTGCGCAGGGAGGGGGATTCAAAGCTGAGCACTCAGAGGCCTGGGAACACTTTGTCATTTAAATAGATCAGGAAATACTAGAATGCTGAAGTACCACTGCTAATATGTACAGTCAACAAACAGTCATCCAATTGCACAGTCTGGAAACACAGTGTACAGAAAACAGTAAAGGGAATAATGAAGTAGGTCAGAACGTGAGATTATGTAGGATAGACATGCTTCTGTTGCCTCCATGCTTTGACTGCCTTTTATCCTGACTTCAGCTGTTTGTTTCTTGGGGTTTTTTTTCACTGTTTGGATTTTATTTGTTTTCAGTTCATTGTTAGGCATTCGCAATCCCCTACCAGTTTCATCAGAAGCTCCAAGATAGCTATGTGTGATGCCCAGAAATGGACAAAAGACTTTTTCTGTAACCAATGTTTAATGGAGATTGAATTTTTAAATTGACACAATTGTTATTTTCTTCTGACAAATGGAAATAACACAGACAGGAATGATTTTCAGTGGGCTTTATATTTGGCTGGTTCTAAGCTGATTAAATTAAACACTCATTCTTCTTTACAAAACCAAACTAAAAACCTCTGCCAAGGCAGTTTGTAGCATTACTGTGCATATGTTAATATGAAATTGTATTTTGGATTCAAAAACTACAATCCAAGGTGATCAACAACAACAACAACCAAAAAATCATAATCCTATGTTCCAAGTAATTTTTCTATGCCTGTCTTTTTTTGGCCATGTCAGATAGCATATGCATGCTGTTCGGATTTTGTAGTTTGAAAATACCTCTTAATTATTACTCTAGAAGTCTATTTGTGACTAAGTAAGTGTAGTACCTATATGCTGGATGTGAACAGAACCTAAACAGAACAGAAACTGAGGAATTTACTGACAGTGCAGAATAATTATGCTTCTGGCCAGAAAAAATCTAGTATGTTTTGGAGGGGAAACAAAACCTCAGGGGGGAAGGAAAGGCAGCTTGCTGCCATCAGCAAATAAGTGTCAGGAAGTCATACTTCACATTGAACTAGAATAACACAAATGACACAGTGAAGCACAAGCTAATAACTGCAGCCATTTTGCTGGGGGCAAGTAATTGAGAGACATGGGAAGCAGTTCTAGGAATGCCAAAAAATACATCATTATTGGCTATTTGATGAGACATGTCAAAAAGGCACAGTCAGCTGAATATTAAGACACATTTGAATAGACATATCTGTAGTAGCTCAGACAGTATTCTACAGATGGAGAGCTAATGCTCAGGAATGACATAAGCAAGGAAGACATTAAGGTATTTACACCCCACTTTAGCTCTGCTGTATCTGTGATCTGTGAACAGCTCACCAAGTCCCAGTGAGACAATGTGATGCACTATGTGGGCTGTGCAGACTGCTGGGTTGTCTCCTCCTCTTGCAAATCCATAATGGCCAGTGGTTAGTGTGAGGATTGCAAAGAAGACAAAGGTTCTTACAGTCTCATAATAACTCCATTCATTGCACTAGACTGTATTGTGTGTTGACTTCCATGTCAGCTTACAGATAATAACTGTAGAGGAGAAACAGCTATGAATATGAAATTATTCCATGTAGGTGTTCTTAGCACTGTAAATAGGAAATAAAACCTCCTTTTCTCAGACTACTATTTTTATTCTTATTATGAAACAGAAATGCAGCACATGCTTCTACAATTTTAATTTTTGCAAGTTCCCTTGTTTGGTACTATCAAATCAGTCTTGCTTGGCTTTGACTATATACTGCTTATTTTATTTCTGTGATTAGCCTCACTGGGACAATGACAGTAGCTCATGAAAACTTTATCTACAAGCATACCCAGGAATAGTAGCATTGGCCTGCTCTTAGCCAGTGCTTGGGCCCTCACACTGATTTTGCACTGGGAAGACTCCAGTGGGATGATTTTTGAGTAGGCAGAGTGACCTGGTTTTGATTCTGCTGCTCTAGAGGAGTTAGTGTCCTCCTTTCCTTCTCATACACTTGGCTGGCAGGGAGCCACTGGTGGGATATTTCTTTCTGATGGGAAACATTCCCTTCTTAGGGTTATTTGGCCTCTCTAATTTTTCACTAAGAAAATTCCATGCTGGTTTAAGCAAATAGAGCTTTAGCAATGTCTTTCATATATTTTGCTTTCTTTCTCAGGAAAACCACAATTTTCTGAAGAGGTTGATTTTATGTACTGGGAGTTTTTGTTTGTGTAGGATGCTGGCACTGGATGACTTGGAAGGCTAAGAAGGGGTGCAGTGGCCCAGAGTGCTTGGAGCCATTGGGATAGTGCAGGTTCCCATTAGCCTTATCTTCTTTTGGCAGTGCCAAAACCACTTCTAACAGTGAGTCAAACCTTAGTGGTGTTTCATATTGATTACTGAGTGTAAAGGGCAACTTGAACTGCATCTGGAACACTTGAATGCCACCCTTGAGCTGTCTGGGGAGGGAAGTGATGGCCTCCCATCTGTGATCTGCAGCTTGTGTGCTCCTCTGAGTGCCATTAAAAAGAAAGGGAATTGGAGGATGCATGATTCATAGAAAAGAGCATCCCTGTTTTGTCACTTTCTTCCTTGCAAATACGTATTGATTTGTACATGCAGAGCCATTTTAATTTAAGGTGCCAGGGCAGCAGGACACCAAGTTTCTCAAAGCAAGTGACCAACTCTAGAAATTCTACTAGGCAGCAAAAAAACAAGCTTCATCTTTATTTCATCAAGCATGTGGTTTATTTTAGCCCATAAGCTAATACAGTATGAAGCATGAAAATATCAGCCCTGTAAAAATTAAGTCCAGCACCCTCTAATAATGACTTGTTCTAAAACAGGGTCCTGCAACCTACATTAATTCTGCAATTCACCTTAACAGGCCCTTAAAATAACTTCACAGAGCAACATTTGACATCCTTTACTGTAGTATTTTTGTCAGCCTCTGTAGTCACCAATATATGGTCTTAGGACAGAACTGCATATCTCCAAAAATGAGCAAATATATATGAGAATGTAACACGATTTCTTTACACAGATGTGCTATCTTTTGAAAGATTTTGCTGGCAAATACTATTGGTGGCATGCTTGTTACTAGTTTTAATTGTGGCAAAATAAAAATGCAGGTACAAAACTATTTTTAGAAATAAAAACTGCTGCCACTGGGCAACATTCTAAAGAGAGGATGGATATGTCATAATCAAACAGTATTATATAAATTGTATTTATGCTGTTTTATTCTGTTTTGCCTTAGAAAAATTGCTAAGGCTCTTAATGAAAGTATGTAAGAAAAAAACTAAAAAAGGGGAAGGTCAATTTGGTGTTGCCAGGTTGTCTGGTTTAAGGAACAGAAGAGGCTAACTAATGCAGGGACTGGACTTTCTCCATCACTAAAATCAGTAAAAATGAAAGATTTTGACATTAATATTAATCATTGCAGAGAGGAAGAGGCTACCTTAAGGTCTGTTTGCTTTACTAAGGCAGGTTTCCAGACTCCATGTTCTAAACTTTGGTTATGCTTTTCTCCTAAAACAAGAAAGCAAGCATATGTTCAGCCTACCTATTAATCTCAATCCAGCAACATTCAGTTTGGAGCCAAAATCATCTTGCATACATGCAGTGTGAGCTGAAAGTCAAAAGTGCTAAGCAGCTGGGCTTTTATTAGTCTCATCTTCATCAAGTGTACTCGGTTAAATTGTCTGAAACATTTTTGCTGAGCTTTCTTCTATTGTTTTTCAAGCCAGAGCTGTGTTTGCCACAGCTCTGCACTCTTCTGTTCAGCATCTAAGTTTTGTATATATGGTGCCACTTCCATTATACAGCTCTGGGTAGGATCAGCACAGAGATATTGTGATCACTTTGTGCCCATGGGGTGCATTTCTCCCAAGGATTTCTAAGTCTCCCAATGGATGGCAATTAGGTGCAGAAAGATATCTCTTTTATTTACATTGACCTGCCAGTTGTGGGGACCAGGATCCCAGACTTTGGTATCTGCCAACTATGTCGGTGCTGGATTTAAACCACTTAAGAATAACCATGAATAAAATGAGGAGCTATGAAATCATCAGGTAATAAAATGAGGATTGTCCTCTCTCCACACTGGAGATTCACATATGACTTGCAATTGTAATTTTGTTACAAAGTGAAAGAAACTTTGCAGAAGAGATACAGCCTAAGAAATCGCTTTGAAAAAATGTCCAATGTCAAAATCATCTTAGGTAATGCAAGGGATTGCACTGCTAGTGCATGTAGATGGGATGTCTAAACCAGCAAATGGGGAATCTTATGTCTTGGAAGTCTGATTTTCGGGATTTTTGGACTTGGACTGTGCTAGAATGCCAGGCCACCTCAGGCTCTGTTTCATGAACATGTGCTCCCAGCTGTGCATGAATGTACAAAGTTGCTATTTCGAACTTATAAAAAGTGATATTAAGAACATTGTTACATACCCTGGGAGTTCAAAAGATACACACACAAAAAATTTAAAAAGTAAAATTAACAAATAGAAATCGTAGTGTAAAAATTTGTTTTAAGTTTATCTGCTTCAGTTTTCTAGGATTAAGTTTTAAAATTCAATCAGTGCAGACAAAAGTGTCCATTAAGGGCTGAGTTTAAATGAAGCACATTTTGTATAAATGTTGTATAAATTATGTATAAATGGCAGAGAGAGCTGAGCCGAGTAACTGGAGATCACCTATGTAATGTGACTTTTAAACGGGGACGATGATAAAGATGGAGTTTTTTTCTATAAATGTTAAAATTTTCTGGATATATTAATTTCCTCCACCTACACATATGAGTCAGAGTAAATTTGAGACATTTTCATTTATATTAATGATCATTTCCCCCTTTTTTGTTTGTTGGCTAACATGAATTTTAATTCAATATCAAAGTGTTTCCTCTGTAGTCATTAAGGATTTATGTTTAGGAATTCTCACTTTCTAAGTTCCTAGGGCTCAGATTCAGCTCTGTTTAAGTCAGAGGTGTGCTCCCTTGACATGCTCATACCTATGCAGTTAGGAAAGATTATGCTTGCCAATAGTTTTTAGATGAATGACAGAGCTCTTTAGAAATAAGTTAATATCTGATTTCCTTCTTTTCCCATATTCATTTCCTGGCCAGACAACTCCAGATCACATGAAGACACATTTGCATTAGTCATGCTGTCATGTTTCAATTGTGGACCAAACAATACCACATATACTTCAGCTTTGATATTAGCTCTAAATATGAGTTGCCAAAACACTATTTGTTATCTCACCATTTGTAAAGTGGTTCTGCTGTTTAATTTCCCTCTGAAGTGCTGTGAAAATGAATGCAAGCTGGAAATATTTACAATGGATTTTAAACTTGTAATGGGCTTCTGAACTTCTAAGTATTGTTTAATTGAGCCACCACTTTCTTTGTTCAGATGTAGGTTTGAAGCATAACAAACATAATAATGACAGGAAAAACAGAGAAATATGTTTTGAACCAATTTTTTAACAATCAGCTGCCAAACCTAAGTTTTCTCTGTTGGTAGACAGTAAAGAACTGATTGTACTTTTTTCTTTTTTAATAAGGGAGCATTCAGAGTGCTGATGCTTTGAATGAATTCCAGCATGAGTAATTACATCCTACCATACTTAAATATCAATTAGATGTGGGGTTTTTTTAATTCATTTCCTGTTTCACACTAGTGGATAACATTGCTGTGCCCTGCTCAACAGTAGACACATTCACCCTGAAGAAGGCAGTGATTCTGTGGCAGACAAAGTGATATCTTTATCTTTTATTTTTATCTCTGAATGCTTCCACTCACACTAGTTTTACTCTGGGACAACTTCAATAGTGTCTGCTCTGACTTACAGCAGCATAAGTGTGTATGGGAATTATGATACAATAACAACTATATAGATATTAAATCATCAGTTGTACTTGATACTGCAGGAAGTTGATTGATATAAAGCTGAATTCTGTAAAATTCACTACTCAATATTTTAAAAAGCCCTATCTTAGAATTAGTATTTAGCCTCTTGCTTTTTTTCCTCCAGTTAATCAGGATGACTTGTGAATATGGACTTTCCACTTCAACTAATTTACAGAATATTAAGTAGGCCCCTGGTATTTATACTGCATACAGTAGTGTGGTATCTGAGTTGTACTCAATAGTTACACCAGTTACTGTTCAATAACTCTTTTCACTGAATATTATGCCAGATTTCTTTGAGGGAAAAATATAAGATTCCATGACCAAAAACCCCCGTATTTATTTCTAAGGGATATGGCTGAGAGCTCATGAGTGGTGAGAAAATCAAATCATTTTCATTTACTTGCAAGCCAACTTCATGCAATGCAGAAAGAAAAGCAGATGAGAAGCGGACTACTTCAGTTTGGCTTTGATGGTATCACGAGATACTGAGTCCTCTAAACTCCATGCTGAATAGAAACTCAAGATAACCTTGCAGTATCATGACCTTTATTTGCCAGAATATAGGGTCTGATGCTATAGCGCTGACAAAAATAAGGAGGTTTCCAGATGGCTCTAAAAGAAGCTGGATGTGATACTTAAGTATCTTGCAGTCTTGCTTTATCTGGACTTTGGTCCTTAAAAGCCATTTTTGAATATTAATCATAAGTTTGGAGTTCCCCTGATGGATACCTGCTCAGCATGTTTCAGATGGTACATCTACAAAATGGGGCTGATCTCAACACCTTTAGTATGAGCAGAAAATCTCTTAATTAAGGTGATACTGGCCTTAGCTTTCAAGTTAAATTGGGTGTTGTGAAGACGTTTGGTCTCTCCTGGTTGCAGGGACTAACCAAGGTGGCCTGCTGTGGGATATTAGGGCCTTGTTTTATAAAATTGCAATTCTGAAGTAATGCTTTATGCTTATGAAATCAGATAAAGAGTTAATGCCTAAAGAGGAACGTGGCTAGACAGTGTTAAAGGAATAAAGTAGGTATTTAATAAAAGGCTTACAAAGATACACCTTCAGCAGTACAAGAGTCTGGCTGAGGCTACACCCAAGATGTATGCAAGATGGACAACTGGTCACAAATTTTCACACTTTTATAAGTTTTGGTCCATTTACATATTGGGGTTAATTGTCCAATTGCAGCTTGAGGTTATGCAGTCCCATCCTCCCAGACTGCTCTCTTCAGTTCACTGTTGTTTACACTTTTTGGGCCAGAGGCTGCAATGATGTCCTTGGTTCTCAGGCTGGAAAAGGATTGTTTTGTCTAACTAAACTGTGAAGACAACTTGCAAACACTTTATATGGAGTTCAGAGTCAAGTGCAAGATTCAAAAGAGGTAGTAGTGACTTTCATAGAACAAAGCTTCAAACAGAGTTAAACTGTTCCCAGTGAGCCTGGCTGGTCTTTTGACAATACTCCTGTATCGCTTTGGGTTACCCAGAGTCCACAGGCACAGATTTATTCTGCACTCTAATTGCAAATGCCTATATAAGGTAGCAATCTGAGAGATTTATAACTAATTGCAATGATTGAAGTGTTAATTCTGAAGTATCTCACTAACATATACCTTGTTCATGTTTCTATCTAGTAAACAACATAAATCTGTGAACAGGAACTTCTTTGCACATCAGTCTTGTTGAGAGTTTGTTGTTATTGAAGAAAATTACTTATTACAATAATGGTTTTGAAGTTGCATACAGGCCTGGCATCATTTGGATTAATGTATTCATTTCATACAAATTAAAATAGGGTTTCATATTATGGAACCAGGGCTAGGTGCACTAATGGGGACAATCTATACATGCAATCCAGAGAGGCCCCTAGTTTTGGACACCAAGAAGAGTTGTGCCTGTACATGTATAATATTTCTGCTCACCTAATTAATACATGAGCATGTTTGGAAATAAACCTATATATCATTTTCCTTCTTTTAGTAGAACTAGAGTGACTTTCATTCAAATGCCACTGAAGCCCAATTGCACTGGAAGACAGATCAGTATTCGAGCTGTCAACAAAGAAGACTGATGTTGGTCATAAGTCCTATTATCTGACAGCCCTGATATGGGCTTGAGTTGAGATACAGCTGTGATCAATGCTACTTAACTCTACCATTACCTGATGGCTCATCTACACGTGGTAGAACACAGACCAAATTATGCTGAAAAGCACTTATAAATGCAGTTTCTACCTGTGATGTGGCACTGATTAAACAAAGCATCATCTCTGGATGACACATTTTTAGGTGTACTTTAGTACAGTGCAGCTGTAACAGTGCTGCAATGATTGTGCCAGAACTTGGAACTGCACATACTGCACAGGGCTAGTAAAGAGGCAGCTGTGTAATACACCTTCTAACATTACCTCTCATCCCAGCAATTCTAGTTGATTATTGAGATTCTGACATTTTATTAGATGGTTGTACATCACCTCCACACAAGCACCCTCTAAGGTTTTGTATCCCAACTTCTAAGGTTATTGTTTTCTTGTATTCCTTTACTGTTGAGAGGAGGTCGTGCTGTATTGCAACTGGCTGGCTCATAAATTCCCATGGCATGTGAAGATCTGAGCTTGTACTTCCTGAATATTTTTCACACTGTAATGAAATAAAAGTTTTTGAAATAGGCAAGAGACACATGCCCATGCTCTAAGCTGGCCAGAAGTGGTGTCTTCCCACAGGGTTGTTGGGGACCCCAGTTTTGTACCTGCTTTGCCTTGCGTGGAGCAGAATCCAGACTCCAGGTGAGCAACCTTATTCTCATAATAAGATAAATACCACTACACAGAGTACCTTAACTCTGATGATAAAGGAGAGTTAATTTCTTCCATCTTCTTCTTTGAACTGGACAGCAGTGTCCCTCAAGAGGCTATTACATATTGATACGATACAGTATATCAGGAGGATGTTGACAGAAAAAATGAGCCTGTGAATTTCCTACTGCTAAAACTGCCTCATTTTGGTTTAATCTTGAAAATAAGTGTTAAATATGGCAATTATGACAAGAAGAAATGAATCTAAATTCTTTGTCTAGCTTTATACTTGAAAACTTCGTTACCTGCTGGGTTGTTAGGTGTGGGATTTTTTTTTTTTTTTTGTTTGGGATTTTTTGTTTGTTTGTTTGGTTGGTTTTTTTTTGGTCTTTTTTTAAATCATATTGTCCTTCTAAGGCTAAAGTATGTTGGATGCCTGAAAGCATTTCTGTTTTCCGTGAGAACCTCTGTTAATATGATTCAATCATTTCTAAATGCAGACATGCACTCAGCAAATTTGATAAGCCCTGAGATGAATTTAGATGCACAAAAACAGTGAAGTAGCCTAATCCTTCCTACAGAAGATAATGTTTAAACAAATTTACTTCATTCAATGAAACACCTGGGCAAGCTTATTATATATAGTCTTTGCATTTAATTATCCCCTCTGATGAGGCTCTTGCCATATTTCAAAATATGATTATTTTCTTTGGTATTAATTATTTTAAGATCCTCAAAGGAAACTAGGAGAGAAATAAAAAAGGGGGTCTTAATTAACCTGAGCCACCAAGAGTCATCTTTCTGGAATAGAGAAGATGGGACATGAAACTGAAAATAAATAGTGCTTTAAAAATCATGAATAATGAAGAATAGCTCTTAAAATCTGAAAAGAATTCTATATGAAGGAATTGTTGCTAGGCATTAATATCAGAAAGGCACACTTCCACATAAAACTGACTTATAGAGGAAAGACAGTAATGGAAAAAATATTTCTGTGAAGAAATCAATATGCACAAAATTATTGGCAGAAGTCAAGGAGGTGCAAAATTATGATAAACCCAGAGAACAATACAGCCCAGAGTCAGTGTCTTCAGTTTTTCTCTCATTTTGCTCTTGTGGGGACGGCATAAAAGAAGCTATTCCTTTTGGGAAGAATTTATTCCACAATATACTTCTGTCAAGTAGTTTTACTAAAAGTGGTATCACTGCATGATCCTATTACTCCTGTCCTTGCAAGAAGGAATACTGCATGTGGAAACAGGAGACCCTGTTCTCTTCACCACAGCTGGAGCTGCAATAGGAATGGGGTTTGGATGTTCTAATTCTAGATAGCAAATCAACACACTGTGGCAGCTTGTGCATGAGTAATTAAATCACTGGGGCTTTTGGCTACATCATTACTACTTGAAAGGATTATTTGCTATGTGGGTTTGCACAGGACACGTGTAATTTTATGTATGCATCCTCTAAATGTTGCTTTGGTTGCCCAGGCACAAGCAAGAGGGAATTGTGCATGTTTTAGGCACTTATTCAGTGTTGTACTTTCAGCTTACTCTTGTTAAATCATTCGATGGTATTTTGCTACTTGAAAGTCTGAACGCAGTCTTGCGAAGATAATGTTATACGTGCCTTAACCTTTGCAAGAAGCCAGACAGCAGCTCATGCTATTGGCAGCAGATTTGCATTGTATTCTGCTCCTGCTGTGAACCACGCTCTGTATGTGTAAAAAGTATGTTCCATGCTCTGTAGGTGTAAAAAGGGATTAAAACCAGTTTTACAACAGAAGCACCTTTAACTTTTATTCTGTAAATTACAAGGCAATCACACAAATTTTAATTTCCAGTCGAAGTGAAAGCAGTTACCAAATCATACTCCTGCTTCATCTGGAAAACAAATTAAGCTGTTTTATGTCACTTGCAAAAATAATTCAAAGTCAGCTCTCACAGTTGAAAGCAAGACTTGGTTTTCCCTTAGTTTTTCAAAAGGCGTGAGGTTTATTTCACTTTTCTGTAGACATTTTGTGTAGGTGCTTATAATTTCTCTTTTTCACAACTGGTCATTCCAACTCACCTGAAAATGTTTCGCTGAGCTGAATCTTGGTGTTGAAAGTGTGTGTTTTCTCTTGGAAACTTTTGAAATTATAGGAAAGGCTTGTGCAATATCGGAAATAATGAGAGAAAAAAATGTTTTTTGATTGTCTATGTGTGTTCTCTGCAACAGAAATATTTTCATGATCAAATTGAAATATACTGCTATTTTGTCACAGAATTACACTCAAGCCATTCCCAGAGACAGCACGGCAAGGAGCAAGTCCAGAGAAGAGCAGGCAATATGCTCAGAGTGCTGGGGTATCTATTCTATAAAGCCAGACTGAGAGCTGTGGCTATTCATCCTGAAGAAAATAATGTTTTGGGAAGAAATTAGAGCACCTTCCTGTACCTAAAGAGCCCACAGGCAAGCTGGAGAGGAGCTTTTTGACAAGGGCATGGAGTGACAGAGCATGGGCAAATGTCTTAAAACTGAAAAAGAGTAAATTTATATCAGATATAAAGAAATTCTTTACTGTGAGGGTGGTGAGGCACTAACACAAGCTGCCTAGAGAAGCTGTGTGTGTCACATCCCTGGAAGTGTTCAAGGCCAGGCTGGATAAGGCTTTAAAGTGGAAGCAAGCAAGCTAGTTCATAGCAGGGATGTTGGAACCAGATGATTTTAAACCGCCCTTCCAAACAAAGCCATTCTATGATTCTGTGAGACTCAGATTCCTCTCCTCTAACAGGTGGCAGTGAGTTCAGTCCATCAGTCCTCTCTCAGAAATCACCCTTTGAATATCCTGTCATGATATGCATGTATGGCACCTTTAAAGATGGAAGTGTATGGAAATCAGAGTCTGTAGGGTCTCAAACGGGGCGGGAGTTCAGAGCTGTGCTGTCCTGGAAGCAGTGGCAGGGCCAGCAGATGTCAGGCGTGCCAGGAGGTGCTAAGGTGGGCTCCTAGTCCAACACACCGTGTGACCACCTGGTGGCTGGTCCTCTGCTGTCAGACGGAAAGACCTCTGAGGAGATTGAGTCCAATCTATGACCGAACCACCCCTAAGCACTAAGTGCCACATCCAGTCTTTCCTTAGTGGGAACGGACTGAGAGGGTAAAAGCGAGAGGAGCGGGCTGAGAGGGGAGCGAGCGGAGAGGAGGCGGGAGCACAGCGGGACGCGCTGCCCGGGGCTGCCGTGCCGGGCCATGGCGGGGCTGCGGCTCCTGCTGGGGCTGGGGCTGTGTCTGAGCGCTCTGTGCCCCGGCACGGCCGCCACCTGCAGCCCGCGATGCCGGCACGGAGGGCTCTGCCTCGCCGACGGCTCCTGCCTCNACCACCTCCCTGGGCAGCCCATTCCAATGTCCAGAAACCTTTTCTGTGAAGAAATTCCTCCTAATGTCCAACCTAAACCTCCTGTGGTGCAGCTTGAGAGTATGTCCTCTTGTCCTGTACCGTTGCTGGGAGAAGAGGCCGACCCTCCCAGCTGGCTCCAGCCTCTTTCAGGAGCTGTAGAGGGTGACAAGGTCACCCCTGCGCCTCCTTTTCGTCGCACCCCCGGCGCTGCCGGCGCTCGGTGACCGTGGGGTCAGGGGCGCTCGGGGGGCTCCGTGACCGGCACGGGGGGCGGCGGGGGAGGAGGAGGAGGAGTGGGAACGGACTGAGAGGGTAAAAGCGAGAGGAGCGGGCTGAGAGGGGAGCGAGCGGAGAGGAGGCGGGAGCACAGCGGGACGCGCTGCCCGGGGCTGCCGTGCCGGGCCATGGCGGGGCTGCGGCTCCTGCTGGGGCTGGGGCTGTGTCTGAGCGCTCTGTGCCCCGGCACGGCCGCCACCTGCAGCCCGCGATGCCGGCACGGAGGGCTCTGCCTCGCCGACGGCTCCTGCCTCTGCTCCAAGGGCTACGAGGGCGAGCGCTGCCAGCACGGTAACGGGAAGGGATGCGCCGGGATGGGCACGAGCACCGCGCTCCTTCTCTCTCATGCCAGCCCCGCGGCGAGTAATCCCTCCGGGAAGGCATGAGGAGCTCGGGCTGGGATCTGCTGTGGGAGGCGGGTGCGGAGGTGCCGGGGAGGACCTAAAGAAGGCGAGGTGGAGGAAGAGAGTTAAGACACGCTTTGGTAAGGTGAGGCAGTGACAGCAAACTGACGGAGCACAGCCAAGAGTGTGAGATGTTACATAGTGATNGCGCTGCCGGCGCTCGGTGACCGTGGGGTCAGGGGCGCTCGGGGGGCTCCGTGACCGGCACGGGGGGCGGCGGGGGAGGAGGAGGAGGAGTGGGAACGGACTGAGAGGGTAAAAGCGAGAGGAGCGGGCTGAGAGGGGAGCGAGCGGAGAGGAGGGGGGAGCGGAGCGGGACGCGCTGCCCGGGGCTGCNAAGTCACTTTGCTGTAAATTGTTGGCTTTTGTTTTTATGTATTTTTTATTATTTTGCTACTATAATTATGAATTATATCCACTTTTTATGTAAAAAGAAAACGCGGGCTTGTGTGACTATGAACAAACTTGTTACTGCTGTTACCTGCTTGCTAGGAGTGTGACCTGACAACATGTTCAAGCCTTGCCCAGACCTACTGGGGTTTGTAGCTGCTCGAGTACTAGCCAACATGTTCGGGCTTGCTCGGGTTTGTACCCCAGCACAGTAAGCGGGACACGACCCCACCAGAAACTGCCTGTAAAAGGGGCAGTGACCAGGGGTAGGACGGACGTGTTGGTGGAGCACAGACTCTTTGCTTCCCCAGCGCTGCTTGCCCATTCCTTATCAACGAATTAATAAATTGCCCTATTGACTGACCTACCCGATTGTGGTGAGTAAATTTATAACACTTTGGTAAGGTGAGGCAGTGACAGCAAACTGATGGAGCACAGCCAAGAACCAGCAGGAAGACCTCATGGAAGTGAGCAAATCCCACTGTCGGAAATGGCCATGGGTCCATAGAGAGCTTTTTGTCACTTGGATGTTGGGTAAGAGGCCACTCCCGGGACAGGCTTTGGTGTTTTATTCCTCCTACTGCTTTAACTGTGTACTTAAATACTTCCCTGGAAGTATTTAAAGAATCACAGAGTCAGTTGCGTTGGAAGGCACCAGAAGCTCATCTGGTCCAACCTCCCTGCCCAAGCAGGGTCATCCTAGAGCGCAATGCACAGGACTGCATCCAGATGGTTCTTGAATGCTTCTAGAGTCTCGACAGCATTCTAAGCCACAGCAACATTTAACTAGTATCTCTAGGTGAAATTAGTCAGGACTAATCACTAATGAAAACACCAAAAGAGTGTGTAGAAAGTAGGTTACTTTCTGGATTTCTTTGAATTTAGAATACCTTGTGCTTGTAGAAGTACTGTCATTTACTTCTTGGATGTTACCTGATGCACAGGGTCATTTGTACATCCTGTTTCCATAGTAGGAGGCATAAAGCTAGGGTGGAGTCTGTTCCTGTTGGTTTCCATGGAGAGACAAAGTATTTTTGAAAATGGCACCTAATATGAAAAAGAAAACATCATGGAGAAGAATTTTAGTTTAAACCCTGTTCAATCTAACATGTTAGATTTCTAATTTTCTAATTTTCTTGTTTAAAAGTTTAACTGTAGAGCTTGTGGCTATTAAATGCTAAAAAATCACTCAGTGTCAGGAGTTCCTTTGCTTTGCATGTTGTCTTATGTGAAGAGGTGATAAAATTGTACAATATTTTTGTTCTAATTTTCATTGTCCTTCATTTAAAACGTGGGATTTTTTTAAGCCTGAAATGAGATGCCGAAAATTTCATTTGGCACTGTAATCATTAATGGAGTGTTGTTTTATTTTGAGGCTGAGGCTAGCAGGTGGTGACAAATGGTCTATAGCTAATGTTCTATATAGTGGAGATTAACAGCTATGTTATATGAACTATGTTGTAGGAACTGTTGGTTTCTAGACATTTTGGGGTTTAGGGGAGAGGTGAAATATTGGTGGAGAGCCAGACTGGTTCTTGAACTAGTGAGGTGAAATGTCTGGAATTGTTAAGGAAGGAACTGAATTCATGTGCTCGTAAGGTCATCAATGTAGAAAAAAAATTGTATCAATGAAGTTTTGTCCCTCGTTCTGTCAAGAAAAATAAACTGAACACTGTGTGAAATAACACAGAAACAGAATTTTTCTTAAATTGGGAGCTCTTGTATGGCACTTCCAAAGAAATGAGAGCATCTGGTAAAAGTTATGGAGAGCTGAGCACTGGCTGTTTTTTTCATACATGTCTGTCCTTTCTTTGCCTGCTCATACTCATTCTGCAGGTACTAAAGTCCTCTATTCTTCAATAGAGTTTCTTGAGAGTGCAAGAAATATATGAGGACAAAATCAGGATGGTGTTACCCATTGCTCATCTTTTTCATACTTTTCAGCCATCCAGTCAAAGAATAAGTAGAGAGCTCATCTCACACCAGCAGCTAACTCAGATGAGACTCCCTGAAACAGATGAGTTTTTAAAAGCTGTGTGTGAATAAACAAATGTTTTCTTAGACAGCAGGGCTGATTTAGGGATGGTTATGACTCACAAAGAGTTTATGTGATAGGTAATTTATTTGCAATCTGATTGGATTTACCCAGAATTTTGCAAAATTAAGATTTTTATTTGTACCTTATCAAACCCGTCCAAGCTGTCAGCAATGAAAAGGTTGCAGGATTTGTGATGATCATAGATGCTTTTATCCCAACAGATGATTAGAGTTATAAGAAAAGTTACATTCACCTTGCATTATTGCTAAAAAAGCTACATTTCAGAAAGGTTTCTGAAAAGCCAGCTGAAAAACCAGGTTTCTGAAAAGCAAAAAAGGGGAAAAAAAGAGTGTGGGGGAAACTTACTTCTGGAGACATTTTAGAGAAGAGATATAAGGAACAGAGCATGTAGTTTTTCCAAAGAGGAACGTAAGAATCCAGTAATGAGTAAAAAGCCTGATATTTCATCTTAAGAAGAAATGATTCAGTAAAAAGATGTTGCAACTTGAGAGGCATCATGTGATTCTTATCACCTATTTTCTTACCTGTTATTTCTCCACTTCAGTTATCAAAAGCTTTTTTGGCAGTCCAGCTGTGTTCCTCTTTAATATGGGTCTTTCTTCTGTCTGTTCTGTCCAGGCCCAAAACATTCCTTAGTTTTGAGTGCTTAAAAGCTTAGCATGGTGGAGTGGTCTCTTTGCAGGGAAACGATTTCATCTTATATAAGATGACATGGCAGATATATCTTAGAAAATATGAAGACAAACTGATGAAAATGTGAAGATATGCAAATTTCTTATGTATTTAAGTAGTAACTTTAATAAGATTCACCAATATTTATCCAACCTTTCTTTGTTGTCTGTCTTTCAGCTACATGTTATCCAAAATGCAAAAATGGGGGAGAGTGCCTCCGACCAGGAAAATGCAGATGTCCACCTGGGTATGGGGGTAGATACTGTCATAAAGGTAAGACCCAAAGAGGAGGCAGCTTGGAAAGACAAGGAGTTTGAAAACAGACTAAAATAATTTGGGATGCCTAAAGTCCTGGATCTAATGCACTTTGAAATAATGACCTTAATCTCTGACCTTACTATCAAGACATGCATAGCCTAGAGGATCTGCATGATTGCAGGAAGATGGGAGGGAGTACACATACTGAAATGTGTTGTGAGAATCTGAGCAAATTTTTTGCCTTGGAAAATATCCTTTTTATGTGCTACATAAATATTCCATTTAACTCTATAACAGATTCTTTCTAAATAATTTATTGAGATGGCTCGTGTAGATACATATTTCTGCATTAAGCAGTTGAAACTTTTGTGTAGTATCTGCAAGATGGTAACATTGAGGGCCAGTCATTGAGGATATGTGTGGCAATGTATTGTTGAGAGGTAATGGGAGATGACAGAGAAAGAGTGGCAAAGACCAATTTTTATGGTTTTGTGAAGCCTATTGAATACATGCATATATTGGAAAAGGCAATCCAAGAAAACCCTGTACAAACATGTACAAATTTGTGGTGTGGGGAAATGTGCTATTATAGAATCTCACAAAATCACAGATTGGGATAGGTTGGAAGGGACCTCTGCAGGTCATGATTTCCAAGCTCCCTGCTCAAGCAGGGCTACCTAGAGCCAGCTGCTGAAGGCCATGTCTTCATGGCTTTTGAATAGCTCCAAGGACAGAGACTCCACAATTTCCAGGGCAGTCTGTACTGTGTGAGCATTTGGTCACCCTCACTGTGAAGACCTGCTGATGATTTTCTTGTCCTTAATGTGGCTGGAAATGGTTTCCAGAGTCAGTTCTTGTATTACCTCACCAGGGGCTAAGGTGAGGCGGACCAGCCTGTGATTCCCTGGGTCCTCCTTGCCCTTCTAGAAGACTGGAGTAATGTTTACTTTCATCCAGTCCTTCTCCATCACTGTGATGGATAAAATACAATCAATACTAAACACATTAACTTACTTTGTGCAACAAAGTAATATGCAAACAAACATTGAAGAGCTTTTCCAGCTGTGCTGGATTTGACTTGCATGTCCTTGCATATTCAGTATTCGTGCCAAAATCTGTTAGCTGAAATTGTGCTCAGTACTTGTGGTTGAACAAGAGATTTGGATATTTTATCTACAAATTATCAAGCAGACATCCAAACTGTCCATCTTTATAATGAAGGATAGTTGTTTCTCTTCAATACAGTGAAGGTGGTATATAATATACATTCATACTTGTGAAAGGAAGCATTTTGATTGTACAGAACAGTGATTGTGCTCTCCACAGTTAATACCCATCATATGTCTGGCATAAATAATGCTCCATTAATGAGGCCTTCAGGGCTTTGATGTGTAGAGCAATTCTGAAATGAGGAGGCTAACTCAAGTATTTGGCCTTTGGGAAGGCACTGCTTAACTTGACTGTAGTCGCAGTTTCATTTGTCAAAGTGATATCCTCTTCTCTTCTTCCTCTTGTTACATGTAGGTCCTGTCAGGTAAGGAGCTACACGAATCCTTAATTGCATGTTATTGGCTTACCAGCTGTGGTTTGGCAGGTTTGATGCTAATATGCATACTAGTAGTTCCTGTGATGTAGCTGATGAACAGTGGTGTTACTGGTGAGACATAGAGCAGTGTCTTGCTCTGAACAGTTGAAATTTTAGTTTTTGCAGATGTGATAAAACAAGTAGTTGATGCCAGACAAGCTGTTTAAAGACAATTATCTGAAGTCCTATGCTGCTTCTGAAATGCCTGGTGTATGCTGTCTTCCACAGTAAGCTGTGAAGGAGGCTGTCAGAATGGTGGGGAATGTGTCTCTGTCAATGGAGTCGTGAAGTGCCTTTGTGCTTCTGGCTGGACAGGATCAAGATGCCAGGAAGGTGCGTGTCTACGTTCATGCAAATATTTATATTAGTTCTAAAACTGCAGTAACAAAAACATTTTAGAAGTATTAAGGGACTAATAAGTATGGAAATGTCATTGCATTACTACAGAAATGAGTGACCTACATTATGGGTACTTACACAGGTAAATTAGTGTGAAAATATTTTGGATTAAGGTGTACAATTGTTCACATTTAAACCAATATTAATAACTCAGTACCTATATTTTTTTTTCCATTTCCATGGTCCTGGAAATGCTTTTGGAGTTTTACCAGTTGAATATCTGGCCTAGAAGAAAATGTGTTTTGCCATTTTGACTTGTATCATCCTGAATCTTTCATTCTGTCAGGATTCTTTTACATCAGTTTTATAAATCCTGCTGGCTTACCCATTCTTTTTCTTGTAGCAATTTGTCCTCAAGGTTGTCGGAATAATGGAGCTTGTGTGGCTCCTGGGATTTGTAGCTGTCCAGCTGGATGGGTCGGTAGAGCATGTCACTTAGGTAAATGACTTCTGACATTTTTCACTTATCCTTTCCTCTGCTTGTTTGATTTACCAATCAAAGTGTTCAAGTCTTCAGGGCCAAACAAAGCTTCCAGGGAAAGTATCTTAGAATAGTAACTGAGAGCTGCTTCCAGATACTGGGGCTCTTAGAAGTATGCATAAGGAGTAGATGGCTGTTCAATTTGGTCAGAAACATAGAACTTTTCCACTTTGGAAGAGATTCAGGTTTTGGTTGTAACTAAATTCATTACCTAGTGTATTTTGTTGGTGTTTCTGAAATAATATTGGCTGTAAACTGAGACTTTAGTTTAAGGAAATGAAATTTACATAAGTACTATTGCTACTGGTATGGGTTAGAATTAATTCATTAATTTTATAGACATGTAAAATTGAAACTTGCTTCTCACTTTGAGGATAAGTTGATAGAATCAACTCCATGTGTTCTTAGAACTCTGAAAGCTGCCTGTAATCAGGATTAGTACTGACACTGTTGCTGAACAACCAGTTCCATTTTCAAAAATTTTGCTTCACAAAAGCATGTGATTATAAGTCTTAAATCTACACTTAAATTTAAAGTCTTAAATCTACACTTCTTGGGCCTTGTATGCTTGTAACAGCACTTCTCTGATGCTAAATGCAATAATCTTGAGACTACAAAAGGAAAGGTTTTTTTTGTTTGCTCTCTGCGAGACTGAAAAAACCCTCATGCAAACACTGGTTTTGAACTGGATATTGTGGATGCAGGGTCTCTGGATTAAGTCCTCTGAATCTGATATTTTCGCATGGCTGTGGCATTAAATCAGCTAATGTTAGTTCTTCTACAATATATATAGTCAAGCAAACATTTGCAAGTAATATTTTGATATTCCCATTGACCATCAAAATGCTTATCCTTTATATTCATCAGTGTATTGAGATAGAAGGTGATATTAAAAGCCAAGTGTGGGAGTTGCAGAGAACTTGTAGAATGCTTAACTCCCTGCAGCTGCAGTTATGGCAGAAGTGTTTAGGTTCTTGATGTTGAAATAATCACTGTTCCCAAACTAACTAGATCTGCACCAAGTTTGACTTCTTTGGGTGTACATGCTCATAAACAAATTGCAGTCCCTGGCTTGTCAGCTGAACTGCTGTGTAGCAGGGGACAGCTGAAGCTGTGCCTACTCAGCCCTCCTCTGCTCCTGTGGGGGAAGAGGAGGGCAGTGTGTGAGATAATGATAGGATGAGGTGGCTGTTTCCTCATGGATGTGGATCCAGCACTGGCTTGAATAAGTTTCAGCAGGAATTTTTATTGTTCTCTCACTTTTATGGGGGCTTCCATCTCAAAAAAAGCCTGTACCTTAAAGAACAGAAATTATAGTATTTTAAAAGAGAAATGAAGTATGAATAAGACTAGATGTACTTTGCCCGTATTCCAGTGAAGGCCACAATGCCATAAATTGAGAGACATCACTTTTCAGTGCTTCCATTATGCTTTTATTTATACTGTCCCAGTGCAGTCACCAGAGAACAATTCTGCTGCTGCAGTGAGACAAAAAGAAAAATGATCCTGTGTTGTGCTGAAGGCATGCTGTGTGTCTGGTGTCTCATTTCAGCTGTATGTAAACTGCCCTGCCAGCATGGAGGGAAATGCATCGCTCCAAATGTGTGTAGGTGTCGACTGCCATACTCTGGGCCACAGTGTACAAAGAAAAGGAAGGAATGAAGCAACTTCAGCCAAGATAAGCTGCATTTTTTTCATTTAACTATACAGAGAGGAAGTCTGGAGCAGTGGGGGACCTTAAAATAAACATGGTAACTTGATTTCAGACAGGTTTTTGTCTTCATTATATTAAGTACATACTTTTCCATATAAAAAGAAGGTATTGCTAATTGTAGGAATGTTGTTACAAATACCCAACTATGTGTAGTGTATCACATGCTTTCTCCTCTTCTTATCTTTCATAAGCAGAAGTATTATGCCTTGGTTGATACAGCTGACCTTGAAATAAAATTTTCTTCAAATCAAGTACTTCAGAATATATCTGTGCTCTTCTTTTTGGTTTTTGTCCCCTTTGACTAGATGTATCATGTTATATAATTACATTTTTAAAAAGCACATTAATTCAGATCATCAGAAGTAAACGTTAGTTCAAATATAATTTGCCTTATTTAAGATTAAACATTTGCAAGAGGAAACTCACAGAGTTTGCATCTTTCTGGAACATTACCAAACTGCAAAGCATCTTATTTAAATCATGGTTATCACTTTATGTCTGCTTCCTGTCCCTCCCCCTGCAATCTGATCTAGATCTCAATCAGCTGAACAGTATTTAAAAAAAACCCCAACAAGTAATAATACTTGCCCTGCCAATACTTGTTCAGACAATTCTGTTGTTATTTTCTAAAAGCTTAATCCATGATGATACTCTAAGAGTTCTTATCTTGTCTACTTCTACGGTCATATTATCTGACCATCTCTCAACTTCCAATTATTTCTTTTCCTTATCCCAGTGAGTCAGGGAAATGTATTTTTTCTTTTGGAGACATTGATAATTCTACGCTATTCAAGACTGTGCTGTTACAGGAGCAGTATAATGGGAGGCTGCAGACTAGCAGTGAGGAAAAGCTGTGCCTGCCACAAATCACGTGTGCACGATGTTGACGCTTGTCTTCTGGAGATGTGTCTGTTTGCCTTCATTTAGGTTTTGCAGCCTTTTGAAAGGGCTGCAGAACAGACTGAGTCTCCTATGTTCATTTTTCCTTGTCTCATTTGTGCTGTTTCTTGAATGGTGCTATTGAGGAAGGTTTTGCCAGAACATGCAAACAGAATCAGTCAACTTTCCGAATGATGCTCAGATCAATTCTATTCTTTTTTTTTTTTTTTGAGAGATTGATTTTCATTGTCTTCTAGATGAAACTGGAATATTTTTTTTATTTTTTTTTTTGTGGGAGGATTTGATCTATGCATTACTTTAGTCCATTTGTTGGAACAACATTTTAACTGTGTTTAACTACCAGAACATGTAACTCTCAGGGGCAGTGACTTACAGGGATCTGTTTCTCCTGGGATTACAAGCCACCGAGCAAAGAGGCAAAGGTAAAACTGAGTCTTCTCAGTTACCAGTCTTCTCTACAAGAGAGTGCCCAAGCATGCAGAGGGCAGTTGAAAGGCAGAGGTTTAGTTCCTGAGACTCCTGTTTCCTGTTATGAGCAATTGCTGTGTGGCGTAGTTGAGCTTTCTCCTGCGTTTGCGTCGGAGGCTGCTGCCTTTGGCTCAGAGGAAACCTGCTGCAGAGATGTTGTGAAGGATTTCCTGCAGGGACAGGCCACAACATAAGAGGATTGCACTTTTTTTTGTGCTGCTTTTGCTGGGATACACTGGATATTTCACACCTGCTGGTGAAAATGTGATTCTTGCGTGTGGAACAAGATGATTTCATCAATGGGTCTGAAGTTTTATAGTGATGATGACGGTATTCTGTGTCACAGTCCACTACATCATGCCATAATTTAGAAATTCAGGAGTTAGGCTGAATACCTCAGGTGACATACTGTTTGCAGGGGAGTGAACAGGAAAAAAAATTACTTGCACTAGACCCAAAATTTAGAATAAATCATCAGTACTATGTAAAAACAAAGAAGCATAATATCTCAGTATTATTCCCAAAAAGACTGACTTCTACTAATAGGGACAAAAATAATAGTGACTAGAAGCTGGAAGAGATATTGGCATTGTCAGGAGCAAGAGACCAGGAAATCATTGAGAGACTTGTAATTGGTGTTTCTGAACAGGCCAATACAAATGATAATTTAGTTTCCTGTTAGAAATGATTAAAGTAAGCAGTAATTTGATGCCGCACAGAATGCCATGGCTTATTTCAGAAATACTACTTGAAAGTAGCACCATCTACTGGCTACAGTGTTCTTTCTGGGTTTGCTTTTTGTTTTGATTTTTAAAAATATTCCTTCTTATCATTCAATTAAACTTTAAGTGAGTTTAAAAGTGATTTTCCTAGTTAGTTAGAGTTGAAAAATGTTAGAATGTATTATTGACAGTCCCCAAATTATTATTTACACAGTTAAACATACTAAAAAGACTAAAAGAACCATCAATATTTCTTGTCTTTTGTTTATTTTCTGCTTGCTGGAGGATTAAATATACTAGTTACAGCATGTAATTTTTGGAGATAGCTATGTCTTCCTGTGGGGAGATAAGTCATGCATGCAGCTCAAAGGTCAAGAAAAGCAACACAGTACATCCTAGTTCCCTTATTCATTAGAGCTAACTGTAACAACTTAAACAGGTACTCTGGTTTTCACTAAAACAGCTGTAAAATGTTAGGGGTATTGCAGTGGTTGCATTTTTGATACTCTGTCTTTCTAGAATGTGCCTGGAAAGGTGAGGTGTTTCTTCTTTTTACTTTACTTACACACACATTTTTAGTTGTGTTTTCTCTTCTGCTCTAAGCGCTCTGGCACTTAGAGTGGATTTACTCGGTTTAGTTGTAAAATATCATCTGCTACCTAAACTGAGCTGTGGGCAGAAGCTGGGTAAAATGACCTGATACCAGCATGTGACACCTTTAAATGACAGAAACTGCACAAACTACTTTAGTTATTAGGAAAAGTATCTAACCTCTACATTTACTCCAAAGTTATAAGAATTTAAACTTTGGGTTTTTCCATTTGGATAAATAAGGGAGTGGGTGTAGCCAATTTGTCAAGTAGCTTCAGTTTTTATACCTATTTAGGGCTTGTGCTGATGCTTCTTCATGAGTCTGCCTTTGGTAAATGGAAACATTAACTTGCTTTCTCTTCTCAGCTGTGAAAATATATGATTAACTTTTGCAAACAGAAAGCTCCTTTCCCATACAGCCCACTTGTGGTTTTATTTTTAAATCATAGCCAAAATGACTATCTGTGGTATCTTCTGTGATACAAGCCCCGCCTTCAGAGAACATTCACTGTACTGCATTTTAAAAGATCTCTTCAAAAAATCAATGAGCACTTGGGAGAATTTCTGTTGGCCTGCAGAGCAACTGTAGTGCAACCAGGTAATAAATGGATGATGTACATAGGTACCTTCCAGCACTCTTTAGTGTCTAAGGAAATCATGCAAGAAAATTCAACGAAGATACCGGTGTTGTGCATAATGCGGTAAGAATCACTGCAAAATCTTCAGTTTGATACAAGTTGTCCTTCATTCCTTCAGGATGGAAGTGTGTCAACCCCAACCCTTCTCCCCACTCCTACATCCCCTAACTCTTTTAGGCCTAATTTCAGGTTACAATTTTAGCAGTTCTGTTAACCTCTGTACACAAGCCCTCTACATAAATCCACATCTTGTTACACTGAGCAATTTTACTTTATTGTTGCCATGTGCTTTCTAATTACAGTGAATTTCATGTGTATGATGGACAATGTAGTAACAAAATAGTTTCAACTAATCACATAATCACTGGGCAGTTTTGAAGTAGCTGTCTGGCATTTTGCATGTACTAATAATTTTTCTACACTATGTGCTTCCTGGAAAATAGCAAAAACAGCACAGCTTAGCACTGAGCATATTTAGCTACCGTAGCAAAACTCTAGCTGTGCTTTTGTTCGCACATCTTGCATTTAGAAAATGTAAAATAAATAATTTTTGCCTTTAAAACAATTGAAAATAAACAGCAAACACTAACAATTATAATTAAAAAATCCTTTATTGTGCCTGCAATCCTAGAAATGCACATATATGTACTAAATTTTGTGAGTGAAGTATTGCACAAACTCATAAACCGAAGTACTATTAGCAGTGCTCCAGGCAGATGTTATCTTTCTTTTTTGCACAACACCTCTGTAACTGACACATGGAACAGCAGTGATTACGACAAGAGATTATGTGATACTGGTGTGTTTATACTATGAAAACTTTTTCAGTATCTTGTGCATCCAAAACAGTTCCAAGAGCTAGTCAGACTTTGTTCATTCATGTCTTTGTGAGATGTGGGAAAGGAAATGGTTCAAGATGAGTAGGCTTTAAATAATGTAATGGTTCCCAGATCATCAGGCTATCAGCTACGTTGATGCTTGATTGAAAGAAACTATGGAAAACACTGAAATTTAAAATGCAAGTGGGAAATTGGATGTTTTTAAAATATAACAGTCAGGCACTTGGAAATCCATGAGGTATCATTCTGGAATGATGCTAAGCTCTGAAAATGCCAGCTTACTTTGCAAGATGACTAAAGAAGACTGTCAAAAGGTGACGAGAAATCTAGGCGCAGAGCTGCTAACAGCTACGATTTGATAATCAGCATCCCAGAATGGCAGTAAATGGCAAAATTACCTCTATTTTCTTCCCATTCAAAATTAGGGTATATAAACTGAATATTGCTCAGGAAAACAAGAAGTCATGATGTTTATTTTCGGCTTAAAAAAACAAAGTAGTAAACTTCAATGGCTTAGCTAATGGGATGTTTGTGTCTATTACTTTGTTATGTGAGGAACTGAAATGTCTTTCACAGCTCTAGAAAAAGATAGCAGTCCTCTGTAGGAAACTTCAGAAAAACTGGAATTTTATTTTTTCAAAAACTATATGGCAGCTGGTAGGTGCTAACATTTCATTGGAGCAATTGGCAATGGGAAAAAAAATCCTCTGCAAAGTCTTTACAAATACTTTCTGACATGATGAGTATGGATGGCATGATGTACAACAAATTTCTCCTCTTATTAGTTCCTATTTTAAGATTCAGCATTACTGAAAGCATTGTAAAATTTCTGTAAGAGTCTTGGGAACAAAATTGCCTCATATTACTGACTGCAATCTCAGACAGGAGTATAGAAGTCTTACAGACACAGGAATAATTCAGTAGCTGGCTCTTCAAATTTGTGACTGTAAGTAATGAAGTCAAAACAGAAAACTTGGGATCTGGCTTCTAGCTGCAAAGGCTTGTCATAGATAAATCACAGTCATTCTGCATCTGTCTGATTGTGAACAGGACAGGAGGCCTTGCCTTCATTAGTAGCCCAGGCCAACTTCTGGTTTCCCCTCCTTCCTTGCTACTGGCTTGTCATTACAAGACCAATGTAAATACAAAACAAGAAAACACAGTTCTGCTTTTTCTTCTGTCTGCAGCCAAATAATATGTATGGAAGCAGTGTTTGTAAACAGCAGGAGCCATTCACAAGTACAGAACTGCTGCCTTCCTTGCTAGAGTCACCCAACAGCTGCTACAGTCTTGTTCCCTCAACAGAAATTTCATAGTCCAGTTGGCTACATGAATAAACTGCAGAACTTTGGGCTCAGTCATCAGATCTGGGAATTCAATGAAGACATCGGAGGCTGTCGGGTTTGTACATGAGGTAGAAAAAAATTACAGGAATATACATATGTTTTAATGACTACAAGATTGTTGTTTTGAAGCTCACCAACATTTGTGATTAATACAAATCTTTTAAAATAGGCTTCTGAATATTCCTTTCATTTAAATGAACCCTGTAATTGCCTTCAACCCTTTTGCTATTTTCAAGTCTCATACATCCACACAGCATTGCAATTGAATTGCCACACATCTTCAACCATGTTGTCTTTGTACCTTGGAGAGAGAAAACAAATATTAAAACCAGACTTTGATGAGGCAACCCATTTTTTATGATAAAGTTTATGAAACAATTTTAATGAATCTCTGCTTGCCTGATATACAGAATCACAACATTAAGTTAAACTTGTGCTTATAGTTTGTTTCATTAAGAAAATGTGCCATTTTGATCAATGTATGATACAGCACTGTCTGACTGACCGACAAAAAGATGTATTTTCTAGACTAAAAATAGACTAACTCTATGCAAGACATATTTATGAAAATCTTTAAATCAAAATTATTTCTCCCTTTTGGGTCACATTTTAGAAACCCATATTACAAATGTTACAGTCTTATTGATATAGGATGTGTAGTTGCACGCTTTCGAAATATGTATGAGCATTTCTTTGTTTCAACTTCTGAAACACATCTACCTCATCTCTCAATTCTGCTGGCAGTGCAAATGTGTCTAAACACACTGAAATTAAAAGAAGAGAAACCCCATATATGATGCAAGAAGAGCAGAATGCTTTTACTTCAGATAGCACAAAACAGTTAGTTGCAACAAAATGTTTAATCAAATTACTTCAGTGGGTGAGCCTCAACACTCAAGCAAGGGAATCCAACAGAAAATTGCATGACAAAACAGAAATGGTCATCATTCCCTCTGATACAAAAAAGTAAAGTTATTCGTAAGTTACACGTGATGAACTGACTGGCAGTGCAGTTAGTTAGGAAAAGATCAGGGCTTGACTTGCTGCAAGCTAAGAAAGTCATCAGTAGGACACTCTTCCCTAAAATGAGGCCAGATGCTGGAAAAAATATAGTGGTTGTTGTGAAGAGGATGGTTATCAATTCCTACTGCATGACGAGAGACAATCTGCTCAATTTGAGACAAAGGAAGTTTACATTTGGTGCTGAGAACAATTCTGTAAGTATTAGAATCTGAAAATTAATGGGAAAGCTCTTAGGAATTCCATTAATTTTCCATTGCTGCAGAGTGAAAGGAAGAAATCAGAAAAAAGACACATTTGGTATCTATCATGCTGCTTCACTGGACATGGGTGGACTAGTTAATTAACTCCCAAATCACTGATCACCACTGTGATGGTGTCTTGGCTCTACATTTACCTGAATTTTCTTCCCACAGAGGACTCCAGTATAACCTGGACGACAAGAGCATACATTGGGCAATACACACTTCCCTCCAAACAGACACTTCTGGCTGCATACAGCTGAAACAAGAGAGGTACATATGAGGCTTTATTCATGGACACATCTTGGTGAAGGAAAAGTGGATGCTATCTCTAGATACGTATTCTGTTTGTTATAGGAACCAAGACCTTGGAAGGTATTTTCACAGGGTAACAATCCTCAGTGTAAGAAGACTTAAAGGTCACATGGAGCCAACAGTGTTCTTGTGTCTATCCTATTCCCCTTTTTGCTTTGATGCAGATTTAACGTGAGAACATGCTGAGGGCATGAATGACACTGAGCAAAGAACATGAGTAAGGTGCTTTTTTAGCACATCTTGCTATTTCAAGCTATCACAATGGCCTCTCAGGGCTTGTGCAGCAGCACATAGCACTGGGGCAAACCAATACATACTGCCATGGTCCCAGAGTGCCATCTGATTCTGGGAGGCTTCAGAAGGGGCAGAGCAATCTCTACTCTTTATCCTGCCCTTGACACAGATGTGGATAAGCTACATCCAAGGTACAGGAGGATTTCTCTGCACTGTGCATGGCTGAAGCGTTCTGAACTGTACAGAAACAAGAGGTTTCAGGTTGCATCATTCTTACGTGTTTGACACTGGATTCCTTCCCACTGTGCAGGACAATGACAGGTGCTTGGTCCAATACACTCCCCACCATTCTTACATTCCTGAAGACAGATTGCTGCACAAACATCATCACAAGGTTACACCCCAAGTGGTTACATTGAGTTATTTTTCAGATTTCAGGATGCTCACAAGAGGTGGAGTGCTTTTCATACACAAGAGTCACATCATCTTCACTCAAATATGTGTCTAAGACCAACAGAATATTAAAGAAGAGAGGCAACTAGAAACAAAAAACCCTACAACAAAAACCCACATTCAGAGGTTCTGCTGTGTCAGAGATTGCTACAAAAGCCTGAAACACTGAATTAAGAGAGCACCATTAAAGAGCTGTATTTTTTCCAGATTTACCTTTCTAAAGCACACACCTTGGTAAGAGTTCAACTGAACACCCAATGAATCAACTCAAGCATATCTGATCCAAAGTTATTTTCTATGATGCATTTGTCTGCACATTTATCCCTGCTTATTGAGCCATGATCTAACCCATCATTATTTCCATTCATTTGTAGCTGACTACTTGATAATCAAATCTCTCTTCCACAGTGTCTAAGAATATCTCACCCCTGTAAATACTGGTAATATTTTTTTTCAAAGAACAACCCCTTTCCAATACTTACAGAAAGTAACACAGGGAAATTTATTTTTTCTCCATGCCAACAGAGAGCTCATTGCCTATATCAGCTCTCAAGCCTCAGGTGGGTACTCTGACAGACACTAACCCTTCACTCACCCTTATACTGATTTTCCTGCAGACTGTGCTTTTATCCATGCTGGCACAATTTATCTTAGCACCATCAATATCTTTATTAAGATACAATGTGACCCGAAGATGTGCAACAATCACAGTCCTATTTCTACCTCTCCTAAAAAGCTTGTGTCCACTGCATCGTTTTTTCACATCATGTCCAACTGTTTCCAGAGTTTTCCAATATTTCACTGAACTTTTTTCTATTGTATCTGGTTTTATGTCCTACAGCACAAATTGGATTTCTTTCACTTTTTTGACTCATCTCTTTGCAGAAATGCAGATGTTTTTATTTAGACAAGAATCCAGAAAGAAACAAATAATATTTGCTATATAAGAATTTCACAGGTATTTCGGTCCCATGATTTAGCCTAAGAACTAAGCATGGTATTAGTTCTCCCGCCCTAAATTTTGCTGCCAAGTTACAGACAACTGTTTTTTCAATGTGTATATATTCTTAAGTTCTTTGGCACTAACTTCGTATTACTTGTGTGGGCAGAGTCGCCCGAAGTCTCATATTACTTTCAAGGTATGGTTCTCCTGGTAACTACAAGGTACTTACGAGTGTTACATCTTTTTCCTCTCCATCCTGAAGGACAAGAGCAAATGTTTGGGCCTACACATCTTCCTCCATTCATACACCTTGGCTCACAGACACCTTAAAATCAAAAACATCTGCTGTTTAATACATTGAACTGATTACAGAATAACTTATGGGTTATTTTTGGATCACAGGAAGATTTTAACACTGGCTTACTTTTTTCACATCTTCTGCCTGTGTACCCATTAGGACAAGTACAGACATTATTTCTCATGCAATGACCACTGTTCTTACAAGGAGGGCTGCAGACGGCTAAAAGATACAAACAGGAGGAAAAGGCCATCATTTGGATTTTGACTTAGTGAAATACTTTTGGAAAACAAGAGTGCAACACTAAGCTTGTATGGAGATTCAGCACTATCAGGCCTGCCTTGTAAAAATCATATTAATGTGGTTTGGTGTAAAAATTAATAGTAAAGACAAAATCAGATAAAAAAGAGTTAAGGTTCGCAACTGTATGTGTACAAAAGCAACCAGACTACACATAACATACAATGGAACTGGATGAAAACTGCTTAAATGTTGAGTGGAATACAAGACCAATTTTAAGTCTTCACTCTCCTTGGACAGTTGTTGAATCAGATATAAAATCTAAAAAATAACGTAATCTCTGTTTTACACCACTTCTCAGGTACATGACTTGAGTATTAATTCTGTGTCTTAATGTTTTCTCATAGATTTCCTCATAATAGCAACTAAGGAGTGGGGAGAAGAAAAAAAGAAAATATTACCATTCTGACAGTGGGCACCAAAGAATCCACGTGGACACAGGCAAACATCTGGCTTAGTACAGGAACCACCATTGAGACACACAGGGTTACATATTGCTGCAGAAATAGGGTCAGGAAGAGTAGGAAGCACGACATCCAAATAAGTCTATAAAATATGTGTGTCTGTTTCAAGAACAGAAATTAAATACTTAAGATAACTGCAGGTAATGTCATTCCTGTAGAATCTTTACCCCAAATTAAAGGATCAGTGTAAGACTTCCCAGATGTGCTGCTGGCAGCAAAGCTAACATACAAAGACTCAGGGGAGTGTGGGGGCTCTGCAGCAGAGAGCAGCTGCTCACTGCTGCCACCTGAGCCCTGCAGTTTCAAATTTCAAACAACGGGAGGTCCTATGGATGGTGTCCCAGGAACATGGAAGTTGCAGGGGTGTTACCTGTGCTGCAGGTAGGTCCATACCAGCCAGGTTTACACTGGCAGATGTCTGGAGTGAGACATTCGCCACCATTTTCACAGTGTCTGTTGCAAACCACTACCATCCAAGAAGGTGGCAAAAGCATAAGAGAAGGCACGGGAGGAGACAGGGGGTGGGAGGACAAGAAAGAGATACATTACAAATTATTCTTGATTAGTTTTTCAGTTCTTCCCCAAAAATTAACACTGGAAGTAACATACAATTCCTAGCTGAAGAGAAATCACTAAACAGAGTAATCTAGTCTCGAACCCATAATAGCAAGCACAGATGACAAAGGTAAATAAAATGTCTTTCCATGCAAATATCCATGGTCTGATTATATTTCGTGTTTAAAATGTAGAAGTTTAAATAAAAAATCGAAACCAAATGAGAAATGTTAAGAGACAAATGGACTGTGCTACGTGATGCAAGTATAGCTGCAGGTGCACAAGAACATGAGACTGACAAGCAAAGACATTTAAATATCACGGCTGGGGAAAACCATTAATCACTTCTTCAGGAAAACATCTCATTCTCTTTAGTACTCCTTCACAAAGAGCAGCATTGTTTTTTTTTGTCAGAATTGAAACTAGAACAAGAAAAACTGAAAACCAAAAGTCATGGGATTTGAGGAGGAGACAAAGGATTTTCTGAATTCAGGGTCAATAATGCAATGGTACATTCAGGTGAGCAATATATAAACAGCATGTCTAAATTGGGATTCTCTGAAGGATATAAATTACCCATATAAAAGCTACACAAAATTTTGAGTTTCCAAATTGCAGCATGTACTATTTGATATGTAATAGACAATTTATGTGAGGCAAAGTAATTCCAATCTTTCATCTATGATCACAGCAAATTTTTCAATTTTCAGGCCAGGTAAAAGGAAAAAAGACACCATAATGTGGTTCTGAATTCAATTTTCCTGTATCCCAGTCTTTCTGATACATCATTCACTGACACCAGCTTCGGAATTTACCCCAGTATCTAATCAATCTGAGCTGATAGAAGTAAAAAAGCTGTCAGGATATATCTGTGTGGTTTTCTAAAGGTAGTATCACATACAAAACATACTCCATTTTTCCATGTTTGTGAATCATAAAATATAAATTATTTGCAGCTTTTATAGTGCATTATGTTTTCACAGTTATGTGCAAATATTACCTGATGTTCAAAAAGCCCAGGTATGGGAACCTTCAAAGAGGCACAGGTATTATGTCATTTGCTAGCATTGGACAGAAGGCATAAAAAACTCAAACCAAAATTTTCTCTCTTGCTCCTGAAGAACAGGAAAAATGCCATGTGTTTTTCTCTTATTCTCTTTCTCTTACTTGTATCACATCTTGGTCCCACAAAACCATATGGGCAGGTGCAGAGATTTCTGGCCAAGCATGTGCCTCCATTTTGACACGGTGGTTTACAGTGTGCTGCAGATACAGAATTATGTTCAAGAAATCACCTCTAGAAAGATACATGGACTGGTTATGCTTTATAAAAAAATGAAATGTTAGTAACTGTCAGTGAGCAAAAAAACTGGAAATAAAATAAGGAGATATATGCAATGCCTTTTGACAAGAGTAAGTAATAAGAACAACTTCAATTCAGTAGTACAGAGTCCCAACAGTGGCAGTCACCCTGAAGAAAAGCAAGCTGACTCAATTTCCAGACAGTGCTTCCCACTCCTCAGGAGTGTTAAGCTTAGAGGCAACTACATTCACTGGTGAACTGCTCTACTTAATGTGAAAGATAAATTTAGGAACATCCAATCATAAGGAACATTTACAGTGTATATCGAGAAAATCAGGGCATATACCAAAATGTAACTCAAGAGTACTGTTAAAGTGACAGTCAAATGAAGGTACCTTCAGGCTGTCAGAACAAACAGTCATGGGAGTTGTTCACAGCATCCTTTGGGGAGTTATGGATTTAAAAGCAAAAACCGCTACATTTACCTTCCTCACAGGTAGAGCCACTGTATCCAGGTAAACACTCACAGACGTTCGGCTTAATGCACTTCCCATGGTTTTTGCAATCAGGTCTGCATAGAGCTGTAAAAAAAAAATCAACAGCACTCTGCAAATCATTAATTTGTGCATATGAGTTACCACAGGCAAAATTAACATGCCATACTCACCAGTCTGACAGTTATAACCAGCATAACCAGGCTTGCATTTACAAATATTGGGTGCCACACACTCCATATTTTTGCCACAGGGTTGTCTACATCTTGCTGAAAGGCAATGAAGAAAACAAATAAAGGAATAAGGAAAATGAAAGTGGCATTTCAGCACATTGTGTCTTGCCTAATGTAGTGAACTGATCACAGAGAATCCATTATGTCACTGCCCATAAATGCGGAGTCTAAGTTGCATCAGGAAAGTATTTTTAAGAGCATCCATACAACTAAAAGCCCGTAGGCTATGCCAATATTAATAATGAAAATGAGAAAATTCAATACACCACACTTTCCATTGATAATACAGTAACAATATACTTGCAACTTATAAAGACATCTCAAGATTCTTTTTTTCAAAGCATTTAAGTGCCATCATTTGTAATACCTCTGCAAGTGAAGCCATCTCCATAATAACCATAAGGGCAACGACCACACTTGACACTTCCATCCTGACTTGGTTCACAGGGTACGCCAGGAAAACAGGGTAAATCAGAACAGGTCACTGCTTTAGGAAACACTGTTTCACTCAATTCTTCAGTAAGCATTTTTGGTGGGACAGTGACTTCCACAAGGGTAAAAGGTAAATGACTCGCTTTATGCTTAGCTAATAGATGCAGAACTCGCTGAGCATTTCCACCTTTGAAGGCTTTGTTTGGCAAAGAACGTCCTTTGCTTATACGTGCTCTGCTGCTAGGGGAAGTCATCCTGCTGCTCTCAAAATAGCTGAAGGCCTCAACTTGTGCCCTTGTTTTCTTCTCAGGTGATACAACATGGCTCCTTGAAGATGCAGCCTTTACAGCATGTACCAAAGAACTGTTGTCTACGTCAGCAAGGTGACCACTGATGGGGCCTAGAGCATGAGCAACATTTCCAGTAACCACAGGTTGTATAGAAGCACTTCTCTGAGAATCAGGTGTCATCCAGGCAGTGAATGTTTTTGCTGTGGAGGCTGGTGGCATGCTGCTACTGACCATTTCTGTAGAAATAAATCTCTTTGGGACATCTGCAGAACTAGAAATATAACTCGACATGCTTAAAACCTTCTCAAAGGATGATGGTTGAAAACCTGCAGTATGTTAGAAAGAAATGGGGGAGAAGTATGTGAATACCATCAGACATTTCTCCCTTTGAGAGTGGGGAATGTCTTCTGAACAGATGAACATACAGCCCATTCATTCTGTGCTTCAGGAAAGCTCTCCTTGTGCTATGTCAGAATGTAAGTATGCAGCAGAACCTAACTGGGAGAATTAGAGAAGATCAAGGTATTTTGATTACAACATCTTTCACCCTCACCATAGCCTTTTTTTGGCTGGAAGATAAGGACAAAGAATGATTTATAGGAACAGAGATTTTCCCATATTAGGTCAATAAACAGATTTACTGTCAGCAGACTATCAGCTCCATATATTGCTTTCAACTAGGTAACTGAAAGAATTTAAGGAAAAGATATTGCATATGGTTCATCAGTGTGTATAAGCACTAAAAGCAGAGACAAAACCACATTTGTGTAGACGCTTACACACACTGATGTACCATGGACAGTATTCTAGGGGAATAAGCCACCAACTTGTAGCATAAGTATTACCACGTTTTATTCTTCAAACTTTTTAATCAACTTTCTTAAACTTTCTGCATGGGTTTTAGTAGTTTAATAAACATCAGAGACTGACTCAGCCTCCTCAGTCAAGAGGACGCAAAATGAATGATAAATTCTTCCTATTCTGCCCAGGGAAAGTCTGTAGCTTGTGGAAAGAAGTACAACACTGTAATCCCAGACTGATAGAATACTGTATATGGGGTTTTAGCACTACTGGGCAGTGGAGGAATGAAACCCTAACCTATTTATAACTAAAAAACGGTTTATAAAAGGTTAAACTTTACTGAATTGTAATAAAGTGTTGTCTCCCACTGTGGAAAAGCAAACCATTCTGCAGCTGATCAAGAATTTTCCAGCAGTGGCAGTGCCATGATACAGTCTTCACTCCCTTCAACAACAATTCAGATAAAGGGAGAAGACACACAAGACTTTCCTGCAAAGAAACCCCCAGAAGGCACAGACCTGGAAATGCCAGCAACAGCATTCACAGAGTTTTGAAAAAAGACATTCACTTGCCATATCCTTCACCTCTCCTCTGAGTTAAAGTAGGAAAATGGCATTCAACATAATGTCATAAACTTTTGTTTATCTCATATAACAGATGTCCCTATCCCCATGTTACCTATTTTATGTCAGTGGTTGGTCACTAAAACAAAAGACAACTGTAAGAGTGTCATACATCACACTGCTAATAAAATCGCTTGACTGACCCAAGGGATTTGTTGATATTGACATTTCAGTCTCATTTCTCAGATCAGAATACAACCCCAGTAATTAATAAATTGTATCAAACTGAAAAAAAAAGTGAAGAGCATAAAACTGACTAGAACCTTTGTTTGCCAGCTATATTATTATCAGTATGTGAATCAGAAATTCCATTTTCTTCAGGAAGAAATCACCTTTATTACCTCCAATTCCTCCCATGGAATCCTTTCTTTCAACATCAGTGTCGTCAAAGCTTTCTGAAAAGATGTGAAGGCACACATTAGTAATGCACAGACATAGCTACATTTGTTTAAATTTAAATAAATTATAAACAGAGTTAAAATTTTATCCCATAAAAACAACTCAAAATTCAGAATGTAGATAAAAGTTAAAAAATGTTTCTTAGGAGTTTTTTTTACAGAGCATTTTAAAAACACAAGTTATTCAGTAATTGCATGTAAATAAATGCTTGGCAGCTACCTTGACTTGTGTAAACAGTTCTATGTTAATCAATCTAACAGAAATATATTTTTTCAATGATTTATTAATAATTTATCATATTATGAAAATAATGAAGAAAAAATGCCAAAAATATTCCACTGCATTATTCTACTTTGATATAAAAGAATGGGGGTGGGTTTTGTATCTGTTTTTTTCTACACTAGAAAAAGTGTTTAACAGCTGTGTTGACCCAGTACAGTATAATATTGCCATCAGCAGAGACACAGCCCTGCTTTGCTGCCTACTGAAAAGAGTTCTAAGTTATTGTTAGAAATATGAAGCACAATCAAAGATATTTTATCTGAACGACAATAAGACAATACCATTCTTCTGAAAATCAAATAATTTTACCATGACATGACTTCCCATCTCCTTGCATATTATTTGGGCAGGGACCACAATGATAAGAACCAAAAGTATTGAAGCAAAATACTCCAGGGAAGCAAGGACTGGATGCACATTCATCTACATCCTCTTGACAATTTTTACCTGCATTGAAATACAGATTTTTATTTTTTTTATAATATTGTGTCACTAGACTTTGGTAGTGTGTTTATAAAAGTACAATGTATGCAAATGCTGAGAAAAAAAAGTGCAACCAATCATTTCAGTACATCTCATACGAACAGCTGATAAGGTTTGCTATTCACTTTTTTCATCTCATACCAAGTATTTTGCTTATTGTAAAATATGGACAAGATGGGCTGTGGGGACTACATGCTTATCTGCAGGAGGAATCTCCTGTGTTTCCCTGTGTTGATGAATTTACCTTTGCAGAGGAAAACAATGCAAACTAGCTTTCATAATGAACTAAAATAAACAACTATTACAGTCATGCCAGAAAAATCTTGAAGTATATCATATATCTGTACCACAATACCATAAGGTTTCTTCATAATACAACAGTAAGTTACTTACAGTGAAAAATTTAAAAAGAAAATTGTAGACATAAAATTAAAAACTCCTATTTATCACTAAACATAATAAATGCATGGAAATAAAGTAGCAATTTACCTTGAAGTTCAAGTGGACATTCACAGTAATAGCTGTTTATTCCATCCACACATCTGCCAATACCACACTGGTTACGTTTACAGTCATCAGTATTCACTTGACAGAGATCACCTTCAAATCCAGCCACACACACACAAAGATATCTTCCACTTCCAGGTGGGAAATTAATGTTTGTCACACATGAGCCATTATTTAGGCAATCACATGATTTTACACTGACCTACAAGACACGCCCAATAAGACAGTTTTCTTGTTTTTAATGAACTAGCAATGAGTTCTGTAAATAGGTAACTTAGATATCTTATTAGTAAGTGTCATTTTACTGTAATATTCATTACCTCTATTTCTACCTTAGTTGTTGCATTGCAGTCATCTGTCAAAGAAAATGTTAATTTATGGACATTCATTGACACAGCTTTCCACAAAAGGAGACCGGATGGGGAAAGACTGGCACCCTCTGGACCAGAATCCAATGTGAAATGAATAGCAGAGCCCTCTGGATCTGAAGCCAAAAACTGATATAAAAAATCTTCTCCATAAAATGTCTGTAGCATACCCTGAAAATTTTCAAGCACTGGAGGCTGGTTATCTGTAACAAAGGAGATATTTTCCTCTTCTAAGGATAAGTTGCAATATACTTGTTAAAATTAAAAGGAACGTATCTTTCTACTAAAGAAATCCCATGTACTTATTTTTCTTAAATTCTAATGTCATTTGAATGGCACAGGAAAAACACTTGATATTTTCAATACAAGTGAGCAAGCTAGTATTTCAATCCACCCACTGTGACAGAAACCATGAAGGCACAAGAAGGCATAATCAGTGTGTCAGCTGCTGAACTCTCTCGTTTCTAACATCATCCTCCTCGCAGAAGATGTTGTGCTCCTTAGGTTTGGAGTGTTGCCTCTGGTTTACATTCTTCTCTCATTTCTGACTTTGGCCATATTGAATTCCAGCCCATAACGTGGCTATAACATGCAAATCCCTTGACTCCCTGTCTGCTGGATGAGTTTCATATCATTCCTCCCATTCACATCTCATTTTTTTAGAATAGGTACATCTACCTTGGCTTTCAGTACAAGTTTGAACTGGGACAAGATTCACCAAGACAGGGGCAGCAGAAGTCCCATTCAGACAGGACCTTTCCTAATCAAAGCAGAGTCTTGATTTCATAAGTCTTTCACTCATGAGGACACTGATAGGATGCCTGCATTTGTGATGTGTAGATTTGGGTTGGCAGGACAGGCTGGATAGCTAATATGACAGCTCCAAGAAACATTCCATTTGGTGAAGGGACCATATCCAAAGACCAAGAGAGCTAAAACTTCTATGTTCGAACTCTGTACTATAGAGAAGGAAAATGAAAAATTTAGGCTTAAGTTTTTCCTTCATAGTGTGATTTCTAATTGGACTAGAGTACAACAGCCTTGGACGTACTTCCAAAGTATACAGGCCATGTATCTATACCATCAACGTAAATGATGCCCAGATATTAAGTTTCTAATAAATATGACATACCAAATTTAATTTAATTTGTGATCTCCACTTGTTTGTAATCAGAATCATTTGTTGAAAAATACCTGTTACACCTATATGTTGAAGACAAACACATGTGGATGTAGCTGTGTTAAATACCAAGACTCCAAATTGCTAATTAGAATGAAAGTTGTTAATTTTCTTTAGTTATTTGTCATGGCTAGAGCAGGACAGTCAGGGGAAGTAAATTAAAATATTACATATACGGTATGGTAATGAAAATATAATTTTCAGAAATGAATAGAAATGTCAAAACACTTACCTAGTTAAACTTAAAACATCACTATTACCATAAATGTAAAAACTTTGCAGATTTTCAACTACTTGGTATTAAAAAAGAACTATTTAGAACTTACTTTCAACAACTGACCAAGTTAACTTTGATAAGTCAGGTCTGCACAGTAAGCAAGGGCTGGTTGGATTTGCGTCTCCTTCACCATAACAGAGTCCATCTATGTTGCATGTTTTCTCCTTTTAGAGAAATGAAAATGTGATTCATTAATGTTTTTGGTTATCAAACTGATTATGAATTTTTAAGTATTAAATAAAATTCAATCATTCTGCACTTCTATTAAGCAACTAAGCTTGTTTGTAAATATAAACAACTGACAGCAAGTTTGGTTTTACTTGGTACTTATATGAAGAGCTCTTGGTTTGATTTTTACATTTAAAATTGCCTCATCCCAGCTTCTGTTTCTGTGCATTGAAAATCCCTGCTGGAAACAAGAACAGGGTATGTTCCGCTAAATTTTCTAGATCTTTTTTTTCAGCTTAAAAAAAATGCATATTTTCATAATAGAGAGTAGTGAAACACATACCTTTAATGTACATAACCCAGATTCTTGTGGTTCACATGTCTGACAGGCTCCATCATATAATATAATTGTTTTAGAGTTGCTATAAACAAATCCATCATTAGAAATCTGCAAAGTGAGCAGTAAAAATGGATTAACTGACACAGGTATCAATATATCACCAGCATGGTCTGCTAGCATGAGCTTCCACTCATGAACAGACACCCACATGCAGGTGTCTAAACTCTCACAACAGTCATCAGAAATCTAATCAAACCTGCCAAGGAGTCTAGGCAGATTTTGACCAACCACACGTTGGTGTCTAGTTTAAAGTAAATTGAATTGTGAGTAGGCTCTATTGACCTTATTGACTCCATCTGTATGACAGCTCAGATACCTGCTCACCCCTGATTTGTACATGTGGCTGAGCTCAACTCAGTTCTACCAAAGATGGATCCAAGGTCATTTGAAATACTCTAGGGTAACTACTCGGCCTTTAACTTCTACTCTTGAAGAATGTGTGTTTCTGTAGGACTTAGGCTGTATCTACCAGTCCCCTTGCAGGAGAACACTGTCAAATGATACTGGACACTTAAGCTTAGGTGACAAGACTGAGAGCACAAGTTAAGCAAGTTGACTTTTCCCTTTAGTACCATTGAATAAAGGATAACATATACGTGATGTATTTTCATCTTAATAGGAATATTTGTAAGTGAACATTTGAAATTTCTGAGAGTACCTTTATTTGCCATCTGGCAATGGGTTTGTCATCAACCACATCCATGACATCAGACTGCTGGCCATCATTTGGTAACTGGCAGTCGACAGTCCTGGCATTTTGGAAGGCAGCTGGCATAGTTAGAGGTTCTCCAGGAATCCATTGACTATCACTATACTGAATGTTAAGACAGAAAATTTGTTTTACATCATGAAAATATTTTTACCAGAGAAAAATTCCCCATATATTGCACAGTGTTTTAACCAGTCTAATGTGTCTGGATTAGAATGCGGTGACAAATATTAGATGACAGTATTTGCTCACACAGATTTTTACCTAAGCCTGCCACTGTGGAGGAACAGGCAGAGGAGTCCTTCCTGATGCACGGCCCTTTGGCACTGCACTGCCCAGGACCAGCAGAGCTTCCAGACAGAAGGTAGAAGGAGGGTGAAGCAGTGGGTGATCCTCAAATATCACTGATCTGACATGCAAGTGTCTCTGCTCCACTCCATCTCTGCTCCCATACAAGGACAGGCTTTAGTCAAAGGAACAGACGAGTGTTTTGGCAGGGCTCAGGAATCATTCTGGGTGCCGGAGCAATACTGGCAGCTGGCCATTTAGCCCTCGTACAAGCCAATAGGTTGTTCAACAGAACAAGACACCACTGACCCACAGACTTTTCTTCTAAACTGCTGTGAGGACAGGGCATCCAAGGATCCACCTTGAGAGCTCAAGATGACAGAATAAGGATGATAATATTATTTGACTGAAGCACTGGTGTGGAAGTAGGGATAAGCATATGGAAAAGAAATAAAATGAGATGCAACTAAGAATCCAGGCAGACTAAGAATCGAGACAACAGCTAGTAAAAGGGATTTTGAGCTTGAGTAGTTTTTACTGAGCTGGCATATTTTTTTATTTACTGGAGTCAATCAAAACATTTATTCAATCCCAGTCCTCACAGGAAGAGTCATCTGCTGTATAGGCCTTGCTTTCTGTTTGTTTTTTTTTTTTTTAACAGAAAAAGAAACACTTGCTAAAAAGACATACATGCTACCTCTATTCCAACCACACATTTTTTTTCTTTCACCCTATATTCATTTAAGGAATTCACAGCAAAGGTAAGTATAAAAGCTAAATATTTCTAAATATGTAATTTTGAGTGCATTTAGTACTGTAACCTTTGAAATGTGATACAGTCTACTTCTTCAGAAACCTTTTGTAACTAGCTCACGGCAAGTTCAGGTAATTTTTTCAGAAACAATATAGCCTTTCAAAAACCAATTAAAAAGCCTTCAGATCTATAAGCATTCCAACTCAAAAGGTTCATAGAAATTGGAGTTCAATGCAAAACAGAAGGAAATAAAACCGCATTTTTGTTTTGCAGAGATTAAACATGCTCTCCTCCCTTAAATCAACTATCCCTGTAATCATAGGTTCCTGGCCATTTCCTACCCAAACCTCTATCAACTATCTACCCTAAACTGGGTAAGACAGTCCATGAACAATCAATTTGATTTAACATTTCAGAAGTGAAAATATTGAAAAGAAAAAAGAAATTCTAAATTCTGTCAACATGCCTCTTCTACAAAATTTTGATCATTTAAGTTCAATCTCAAAATATGTGCAGTTCTATACTGTTGCAATTCCATTGACATTTCCTTAAATTCACTATTTCTCTAGCCTGAAAAATGAAACAAAAAAACAGTACTTCAAACTTCCTTTCTTTTGTATTCTCAAGGAAAAAATCCACAGCCTTCTCCTCAACTGCAGCTAACAGCAGTAAAATGGCTCTTGTCAGTGAGAAGATCATCATTTAAAGTGACTAATTAGGAAGTTTTTGTGTTGGAAGCCAAATACAGCACCACCAAGAGAGATTTCAGAATATCTTGCCATGAGTTAAAACGGAGACATTTCAAACTGTGATAAGTGAACTCCCAATAATTGTCTGACTGCGAGCTTGATCTGAAAGTATTTAATATAAGGGGAGCGTAAACTTACTCTCAACAATCATTTCAAGCCAACTTGAGTGGATACATGTTGAGTTTAAGAAAAATCTATAGCCAGCATTGCCTAATCTGTCAAAATAATTTCAGCATCTGCTGGAAATAGCTAAGGAAAACTACTGTCTCAGGAACAAAATTTCCCAGTGAATGGCTCCCCTTTTGCCAGCTCTGACGCTCTCCATCATCACACCAATAAAATACAGTTTTAGCTTTTTTTGTTCTCATGTCTAACATGGCATAAAAACATATAATTGCTGACCATTTATTCCAGGCTACAACTTGAAAATTGCTTAAATATTGTCTTGAATATTTTTTTAAGAATGAGCAACAGCAGTCTCTCTACACAAATTCCCCTTAAGTTTACAGTGAAACATTTTTTATCTCCTCTTCAAACCTGAAATATACCATTAAATAGACATGGTATTCTACCTCTGGGAAATGGACAACATATCAAAAACACCTTTATCTTTTCCTAATAGATTTATTATGTTTATAAAAGGCTATTTCAAGCATTAGATTTGAGACAGAAATCTAGTAATGGCTTTAACCTTGCTGTCCTTTTTCAAAGAAGTGGTACTTCAATTCACCTCCACAAGCACTTAAAAATACAGCGATGTACTGGTTGTTACTAATAGGGCTGCCCTTGCCCTTTTCTGATGGATAGCTGCTGTATGCTGTTATCTCCCTCCCAGCTGCTGAACATTCCCATTATGTTTTGTATTTCTCTTATCACGGAGGAAATGGCAATCTTGCAAAGTCTTGAGTGTTTGCTGCAAAGTGCTGAGTGCCTTTGCTTTTAGCTTCCACTAAAGCATTGGGTGTACCCACACCAATGAATAATATGTTTGACATTTTGTCCCTTGTTCTCAAAGAAGTTTAAAATGTAATTGTCACTATTCAGGGAGACCTACTTGCAATTTGATGATTTCACATTTCAGGTTCAATGAGTCCCTGAAGCCATGTCCAAACACTCTCACTGATGTGCACTCATACTGTCGAATATCGCAGAGCCCAGCATTCTCCAGCTCTGCAATTTCTGGAACCTGGTCTTGGAAGCAGAGATTAGACAATAAATGCTAGTATGAGAACTCATTCATATACATTTACATTATGCAATATGTTTACTTTTCTATCCAACCATGAAAACTATGGAAATAAGAAATCTAGACACAGCTGAAGGGAAGCATAAACAGAAAGATTTTACATTGCTAAACTGAAATTTTAAATTTAAAGTTAGGCTTCTGTCTTCTCTTGGAACCTCAGTATTAGGAAGCAGGGAAATTTCAACTGATACTAAATGCTTGTGAATACATGTTTTGCTTTCTCAACTATAGTTCTTTACATCAGATTTCCAGAATAAAATCGAAATGAAACTAAGGCCTTAGAAATAGGAACTGGAGACAGTTATGCAATAATTTATATAGAGATTATTTTTTATTAAAAACTAAAAAAAATTGAAGAAAAATATCAGATGGAAGTTATTTCAAGAAATAAACTGACAGATCAGAACACTCAAAAGCAGTTTTTATGATGCAAAACCAGCTTATTTTATTCCTCTTGAAGTCAAATATTTCTTATTACTCTATTCCCTCTTTCTCTACTTGCTCTTACATAAGTCATTAAAACAAAAACACCATTGCAAACCAGAATGTTAACAGGTTTTATTTTGAAAGAATTTTGACTTTGGTAGTACTACTCATATTTTTCCAGTAATTGTTCAACTGAACTTTTAGTGAATATCTTACCTACCGAAAATGAAAAAAAAACCCTGCCCAGGACTATTTGCTATACTTCTACTTTCTTCACCATCAATTCTGCTCCCATCCCATCTAACAGTTAGCTTACAGAGACCTAACATCACTGAAGACAAAAATCATTCCACTTAGAGTTAGTAAACAGGATCACATAAATTATACAAATCTAGGGGACGGATGAATATGGCATATTTTCCCTGAAGGAGACAGCATGTGGAAACATTGCCAGTCTCTTGGGGCTACACTCTGCATTGCAAACCGACTTTTAAAATCTGACCTATTAGAAACTAAGCTCATGTTTTGTCCTTGGAAACAAGAAGGCTGAATGCAAAATAATTATAGCTATGGTAAACTGTAACTAAATAATTGAGAACCCTTGTCCACGTACAAAAGCAGGAGAGAAAGGCAGCAAAACAAATACACTTTGCACAAACACTGAGAACATTATTGAAGTAAATCTCATTTTCCCCCCACTTACCAGACAGCATGCTACAGTCATATGAGCTGTAGCCTTGAAAACATGCACAGCCCCATTCTGTACATTCCCCATTACCACTGCAGAGACTGGGACACTTTAAAGCAGTAAGTAGGCTCTCAACTGACTCTTCAAGTTCCTGTGGATTGTAATGTATTTCTTCTAAAATTCTTTTCTCACATTCATTCTCCAGCAGAGCTAAGGAAGCTTCTGCCCAACTGAGGTCATCTTTCAGCAGCAAATCTTTAATGCACATATCAATGGCATCCCCTGTGCGCCGGCCAAGGAGGGCACCACAGGATCTCCCTATGCTGGAATTAGCTATTGCCTGCTGGCACAGGAACAAAGCACTGGATTCAGTGAGGCCTGAAGGTGTGGGCCAAGAAGGAAGAAGTTTTTCATCTGTGTCAATGGCATGGTCCTCTGGGAAAAAATAACTATATCCCTCTAAATCTGTTTGACTGAGACTTTGGAAGATGAATACTGGATGGTATTCATAATAATTCTGGCGCTTCCCTCTACTTGTAGCAGACTGACTTTTGTAAAAATGACTGCTGTACTGGTGAGAATTTCTCCAAATGTCTAAGCTTGAACTTCCCTCTTTTTCTGTCCCAGTATTTCCCACTGAGGTGGCAGAGAGATGCAAGTTTACTAGTGATGTTTTGTGAAGTTTGGGTTGATTATTCTGCCTCTGCAGATGTGTGGATGAATCCTTTTCATGTGCAGATGAACGTTTCTTTATGCCCCTGACAAGATCAGCAGGACCAAGATACTCAGCAGTGACATCCAGTCCTGGTATCAAGGAAAGAAATCTACCATTTTCACTTTCTTTACAAGACAGAGGACGTTCTGACTGAGTAACTGTCTTCAGTTTGTTTGCTGGTTCATATAATCTGGCAACTTCAAGTGTACAGTCACAGAAGAAAATTTTTCCAGAAGATGTTAACGAAGCAGGTGTCTTGTCAAACAAGCTCTCTCCTGGTAAAATTCTAGTGAGGAAAGGAAAAGGTAAAACTGTATCATCTGAACTATTTTCTTTGTGTTACGTTTTTTTGTTCTTTATTGTTTCATACTTCTACAGCATAAGTCTGCAGCACACAGCTATATTTAAACACCAGTCAAAACACAAAACCTCAAGATTAACTTATAAAAGAATTTAGATGAGTGGATATTTTCTGTATAACTTGAGACTTTGTTCCAAACCTAATCAAACTAATCATAGTGTTTAAATACTTATTTGGCAATACAGTTTCACTTTTCTCTTAAATTAATTATTGAATGTAATTATGACATTTTAATATTAACTTAAAATCTTAAGGAGATTTGTTTTTTATTATTTTGACAAGTTTTTAAAGAGTGTGAAGGAAAGGTAAAACCAAAAATGATGACATTTGATTTATCAACAGAAGCATTTTGTTACCTCCATTCCTTAATAAAAGAAAAAGGAACATTAGCATGGTTTGGGATTTCCATGCCACCTGCAGTGTGATAGTCATTCTCTGCATTTCCATCAAAGGTGCCACAGAGTCCCACTGTATGTCTGTAATCAGAACTGGGTGCCCTAAGCGTTATGCTCATTCCCCATTCGCTCACATCAGCACGAACGAAAGCTCCAGAAGAAAACAAAATCTAAAAAAGATTGAAGATAGCCTCATGAGAAACATGATTTTTTATTTTACCTGTTCTTTAAGTAATTATTTACCACTTACTGTTACTTTTCTTCCTAGGTAGGATTCAGTGATTCTGACATTGCTTCCTGTTGTGTCTCTGTTTATTACAGACAAGTGTGGTCGTGATTCATGGAGCTGACCACTGCACATGTCAAATGCAATTATATCACTTCCTTCCTTAGCAACAAAGCCACAGTTACAGGATGCTGGGTAGTGAAGACTTCCACAATCCCACTGACGAACATGAACTTCAAAATCTCGAGATGTACTCTTATAGAGAACAAATGTTCCTGTTTGAAAATTGTCATAGACTCTGCAATCAAAAGAATTGCATGTGATATCACTTTGGTTGTGAAATAACTGTATCACTACATGTCAGCAACTTCATTTTCAAGCAGATTTCTAATATTTGGTGAACACTGATAATGAAACTCATTTTCCCAAGCTAAAAAAACAGTACAGCCCACAGAGCAAAACACAGCTTTAACCTGAGCAAACGCCATCATATCTTCCTCTGAGCAGTTCTAAATTAAAAAAAAAATATCTTATTTTTACAGCATAAAAGAAGGATCATGAGTGGAATATATGTAGACAATGGCTGTGAATGGAAACAAGTATGAAGCTACTGCCATTCTGTGATTTCAACGGTGCATATGGAGGGTACTTCTCAACCTTTGTGTTTCTATAATGGTACACCTATGCAGCAAGAGCAATAGGATGCATAGCAGTGTGCATGTGGGGGCAGCTGCAGAAGATTGCACAAGTACCCTTGACAAAATGATTTAGAAAGTCACATCCTTTTAAAAAGGTCTGCCTTATTAAGATAGAGATGGGGAGCGCTTATTCCCAATGATAATTTAAGATGAAAACCATAAATAGCAACTTGCTTTTTTTCCTTAGGGTTAGCCATCTGTCCCCTGAAGCAAGGCTAAAATAGCCAATTTAATGATTCTGCAGCAAGTAAAAAAAATAGAAAAAAACACAAAGAAACCCACAAACTTTTGCTCTAAGTTTAACAGCCTCTTGGCTATAAATGCATTTGACAGTTGATTGTAGACTGTCAATTTGCTTTGTGTATAATGGGCCAGCAGACAAACTACAGATGGCTGCACTACTGGGACTGCATCAGATTGTCCAGAATTCAGTAGGTAATTTGTTTCCTCAGTTTGTAAAATAAAGTACCAACATAATTTATCCTTAAAAAGAAAGCTCATTCTCTGTATCATCATGCTTCCAGAGTGATCACATTGCAGCAAAATACTGCTACATGAGAAAGCTTGATCACAATGCATATATGGTTAAAATGCCCAGTTAAGACATCCCTAACACTTCCACTGAAGGAGGAACTGCAAGATCAGGAAAAGCCCATTGACTTTAGTAGTAGTAGCACTAGTCACATTCTATGAGAGAACCAATCACAACTTTTATTTCTCCTTCTGTTATCGTGTGCAGGCTGAACACCCTTTTCTGGAGGCAACATATCCTCTTCTTCTCACCCTGCCACTTGAAATGTGCTTCTGCTGAACAAAGAATATAAAACTCCCAGGTGTGGAACCTGTGTTGTTTAGACATCCTTTGTGAATTGGAAATACCTTGTATGAAAAAAGCACACCAAAACCAGCTGTGGCTAAGAAAGCTGTTTTTACTTCAAAATCTTTTTTGGCCAGTGATGTTCAAATTACAGTAGCAAATAAATTACTTCCAGTGCCACTAATAAATGCAGCAAAATGCTACACAGACAGCAGACAGCTTCTCATAATTTGATCCTTACAGGGATTCAGATATTGACACACAGAAATAGGGAAACTATGCTTTTGTTTGGAAACACCTTTGCATCAAATAATTTTATCATGGTTCATATTTAATATATGAACATTTACATTTTCTGAAGTCAGACTCCACAGCCACCATTCCTCTTGCCACAATCACAAAACTTGCCTTTAGAAACACAAATATTACGAAACTCATCATGACTGGCAAGTTTTTACCTACTAAAGCATATTTATCCTTATTGCAAAAAAAAAAATTGTAAAACACTCAGTGCAAATGCAGAAAACTACAGCTTACTTGTATCACCAGCATAGTTAAGAATAAATATAGAAATAATTAAAGAAATAAAACACACCCTCCAAAATCTACCCAAAAAACCTCCCAACACACTTAAGAGCAGCAAGAGTAGCAAGCCTAATTACCTTCCATCAAAAGTAATTATATGAGGGTCAGTAAATGAGTAGCAGTAGGCAGTGGGTAGATCCTTAACTGTAATCTTCAAAACAAAGAAAAAAAACTGTAAAATATGTCAGGTTAAGAAATAAATGCACTCAGATACATTATTTATCTTATGATAGTAGTTTACATTCTAGTAAGCATATTATATTATACTTTCAATCAATCTTAGTAGCTACTTCAATATTAAAATGCAAAAAAAAATTTGAATGAAAACACAGAATTTCAAGAAAATTCACTAAAATCAACCACTTGATAAATCTTGGTGTGAATCAGCAAGTCACAACTGAAATAAAAGCTTCACTAACACCAGCCACACTTCTGGACAGTTTACAGATCTTAACATGAAGATTTTCAACCTGCGTGCTTTCTGGAACATAGCCATTCCACAGGAAATTCTCACTGGATATAGGTTCAACTGCAATTCTGGTAATCCTGTCTCCATCCTGAATGAAGTCTGTCACAGCAGTGAAATAAATTACAGCTTGACCACAGAGTCCATTATTGCAGGATTTCTGCAGAAGATCCACATGACAAGAGGAAAGAGCCAAGTTTAGACCTAACTGCTCTTTACCTGTTTTAAAGAAAATACATCATTAGTGAGTTCCTCCTCTAAATAAGCCACATTCTCCATACTACTGTTAATACAGATACTAACTTATTTACACACAATTTTATAAATTAAAATAATTATGCATGTTTCTTGGGTTTTGTTTGGTCATGCAAAAAACCTCTCTACCTCTTCATATTCACACCTGAGACAATGTTTTTTCATTCCCCAGTTTGACAGATAAATGGAAATCATGATAGGCTTGATAATGTGAAAAAAAAATGGTTGACTGCATAGGCAAGGATCCTCCTGGTTCACAGGATTTGTGCTTGGGAAAATATTACAAAAAATGGCTATAAGAGTAATAAATGATGACTTTGTGACTCCATATATAATACTTGCAACAGGTAAACAAAATTACCTGAATTCTAAACTTTAGAAGTATTACAGTATTCTGTCTATTCAAGTTAAAGAATGTGGCTCTGATATCAGTGTCTACCAAAACACCTGAAAACTTCAACAGGTAATTCTTTCATATTTTCAGCAGCGTCATCATACAGACTCTGAAAACTTTAACATTTTATAAAGTATTTTGGAGTGTAACAACTTCTCTGAAGAAGGAAATCAGCACAGTATTTATAAAAATATACAAAAATTAAAAAAATAATTAAATATACAAAATGTAACAAAATCAGGGTAATACTTACCTTCATCAACAATGTTTAATGTTAGTGAGATTTTGCAGTCACTTTTTAGCTGGCTAAATTCAGGACAAGGAATAGGAATGCTACTTTTTATTGTCAGTCTGTATTCCTTCCCATTTTCTGATATATCATATGTTTCTGGATGTATCTAGCACAGAAGAAATTGTACTTAAAATGCAATCTTTGTGAGTAAACTGCAGCACTACTTCCTAATCAGCTAGGAGTGCTTATTTACATGGGCTGAGGAGCAGCAGCATGAGGAGAAGATGCAGACACAGCAGCCATAGTCTTGAAAGTTGGGTAAAGGGGCAAGGATAAGGAAAAGGCAAGAAAAAGGGTTAGCTAGAAAGGAGGGAGTCAGCAGACCACATTTTCACCACAAAAATGAGCAACCCCTTGGAAGCTAAGATACAAACAGCTTTGTGCACTGTCTGGGTGGGAGGAAGGAATTGTTACCTACAGGTAACAATTCCAAAAGAATTTGGAAGCTCCATATTTCTTCTGGGATTCCTCTCTGCAAGCTCACAACACACATCACAAAAAGGTATGATCAAAAACTCAATTAAAGATCAGTAACAGGGGCCTATAGCTGAGCTTGGTAGGCTGGGTGGAGTCCCAAATGCAGCCTCACAAGGAAACAAAGAGAACACATTGCCTCTTTGCAGGGTACACTGCAGAACTCCACCTCCATGAGAGAAATCTGGGCCCCAATCCCACAGAAACAGGCTCAGGCTAAGTCAATAGGACTATACACAATATATAATTAATGAAATGCAGTCTGTCTTTCTGGGACTGGAGTCCCATTCTTGGCCAGCAAATGGGTCCCTATATCTCTATCCACAGTAGGAACTAAAACTAGTTTGGTGCTTGCCTCTTACCAAGCAGCACAGCACAGGACAGCTCCCAGCTACCCCACTTCAAACCCAGACCAGGCTGGCTCACAGCTGTGTCCTCAGACTTTATGTGCACAGCACCAGTCAGCTCCAGCTGCTGGAAACCAAGGCCTGCACTGTGTGTGCAAGGTGCCAATTCAGCCTTTCTGTATGTGGGGAGAACACAAACCACTGCGACTCTCTCGCTTTTGGACAAATTTAAGTCCACCTCAGCTGACAACAGGCTCTATTAATTCACAGTTTATACACTTTAAGTGCCTTCTAGTCAGAGGACTCATTGCTGTAGCAATACTCAAAAATTCCTACTACATTACATTTTTACAAAGTTACCTTAATTCCAGCAAAAAATTCCTTGCTCTCAACTGGAGAGCTTTGTATATCTGGCTTCTCCATGAAAAAAGAAGAACTGCTACAGTAGACCTGCAGGGTAAAACCAGAATAACAGAATACGTTTTTGCATGAAGTGGTCACAGGAAGACAAAACTTGGCCACTATGGTCAGTTCAATGATTCATCATGGCAAGTCTTCTGGTGGCACCAGACGGTACCAGTTGCCAGTGGTAATTGGTAAATACAACTAAAGAAAAAAACAGAAACAGACTGAGCATCCTAGGACCTTTTCCTGGCATATTCTACCAGCTGTGCAGAGACTTCTTTAACTAATGGCAGCATACAAATAATATTTAATGAATACTTAAAAAATCTTTTCTGGAGCATTTCTGCATCCAGTGGTATCTATGAAAATGTATTTTACACTTGTTTACATGTTGTTTACTACTTTTTTTTCCATTTCATAGTTTTTGTCTTATAACTTTGTTTAGTGACCATCAGATCTTAGATTATGTTTTTCCTGTTGTTATAAACCTGGATAATTTTTTTTCAAGATGAGGAATTCAGTGTGAATTCCCTCCACTGATCCAGTTTCATGCTACTAGACACTGTGGTTTTGCTTTGGTTTGGTGTTTGTTTCGGCATTTGTTTTTATTTTGCTGTATCCATTTTGAAATGTGTTGACTACATGCAGTATATCTGATCTTGAAAAAAAAATTAATTCATAGCTTGAGATATCTTGTAATTGTGCCTTTCCTTTTGACTGTCACCAAGCCAACACTTTCAGGCAAGTCTTCACGAAATTCCCAAATTATTTTTGGGGAGTAACAATTGCTATTGCTGTCCATAAGCCAACCATAAGCCTGTCTTTGGCTTGAACATGCATATGCATACCAATCACAGGTTTTTTGTTTTTCATTTTCTCCAGGAAAAAATAATCTGTATGTCAGTATATATAGGTAAAAGATGCATTGATTTTCCAATGCTTAGGCTTCTCAAAGTTACCATGAGAGCCTAAGTCTTCATTCTGGTACAACAGAAGATAAGGCATCATACTGCTTTTGATGGCAGATATTAAAACATAAATCCTAGACACAAAATCAGCAAGCAGCAGCTCACCCAGAGAAAAATACATATCTAATGAATCAACAACACAGCTTTTCACAATCTCTGTCTCTTACAGCTTCTCACTGAGATGCAATTGCATCCAAAAATCCTCTTAACCGACATTTTTCTAACAAAAATTTACCTCCTGGAAGCACACTGCATTGTATTGAGACGACCAGTCTCAAAACTTTAGAGGTAGTGGTAGTTATATTTCTGTGATATTTACACATTCATATGGGCAGTTGGTGAAAATAAGTAAAGGCAACAGGCTTCTGCCAAGAAAAATTATACAGCAAGGTACTGGACCTCTCTCTAAAAACTGTTACTGTCTACTGTGCCATATTTACAAATATACAAAGAAATCATAATAATGCTTCAACATACTCTGTCTCCAAGTCTGACGTTTATCCCATCTAGCTCTAGAAGTGAGAAGGAATGAACTGCTGTTTCATGTGTAAGTTCTTCTTTGACACCTTCAGGAGAAAGTCTTGACCAAGTTACAATGAATCCAACAGAGCTGTTTGCAACAGGAATGCCAAAGGTACACCTTAGGTAGATGCTGCCTTTGATCATCTCTGCTACAACTTCAGGAACAGAAGGAAGTGGTGGTGACACAGATGGAGATGATGCAGGAGCCAGGTTACCTAGTCAGACAGAAATGCGGTCTGTGCTTTTTATTCTGCACAAAATCAGTATTAGATACAATGACACTGACATGTATTTTGCCAATAAATACACTAATAATATTTACCTTTTTTATATGTGGAAATACTACATAATTTTTTAAGAGAGTCAAAGAAAAATGTGTATTTTCCTTCTAATAATTATTAAATCAAGAAAAAACTCTTTATGAGCTTTTGATTATATTCTAGACAATACGAAGGTGCTAAAGAGGGGGGAAAAATAAAGCCATATAAACCTAAATGAAAAACATTAACAAGAGAATAAAATGCAATTAATTATTTTACCAGGCAGGAAAGAGCAACATGCAAAGGCATGTGCCTTACAGAAGAATAATTTCACTACTTATGAAGAAAGTGGGGAAAAGAAAAATAAAAAAGGAAAAGAAAAAGGCTATTCAGAAAGGTACAGAATAACTGACAATATTATTTGTAGATTCCTCTTATATTTTATCCTAAAGAATCAAAGTAATCTGTCATTCAGCATCATTACAGTTACTTTTTGACATTTTGATAACTACTCAAAATATTCTGAGAAAGAACTTGTAATCCAAGTTTGTCTGAAATTACCTCCAAACTGCTCATTTTGCAACAAACCAAGCAATACTATTGATAACATGAACACATTTTTATTCAAGTCAGAATATCACTAAATGTTGACATAATTGGGTCACAGATGCACAGAAAACCTTGAAAATCAAAACAAAATACTCACTGCTACAGACACCTTCAATTTCCATTTCCCCAGGATCACAGCTCTGTGGCCTTGCATCTGAAACAACTATAAAGGGTTTTTACATCGTATATTCACACATATACAGATAAGCACCAGTGCTCTTAGACTATAGACCAAATGTCACAAAACACTAACTGAAGTACAAATTTTCAGAATAGAAGCTATCTTGTAATCTGATTCACATACAGCTGTGAGAGCAGTGAGCAAAATGTCTTGTGCTGGAAGTCATCCAGGAGGAAGGGTACAGAACACTCCACTACCTCTACAACTTTTACTGCTGGTGTGCTCAACCAATACTTATACATGCTGCTAGTGAATAAAAAGAAATTATATTATTCTCTTGAATATATATTTTGCTTCTCTAAATTCACATCTGAACACTTTTTCTTTAACTGGAACCCTGGACAGAGAAATACAGTACAGACTGCTTTGCAAAAAATCACCTTTCCTACAGAAGCCTAAGAAAAAGTGCTTGTGCACTGCTATTGTTTTGTATTTTGAATGATATAGAAAAATAAGTGGAACTTGACTTAAACATAAAAATGCCAATTAGTCACTCTACTCAAACTACATCAGAAGGGCGGCAGCAACACTTGAAATCCCATTCACCAAAAAGAATGAAGAACAGACTTTGCTGTTCCACGCTTCAGTGGTATAATGTTTGAATTCCTTAGCATGTAGAGGACAGAATGAAAATTTGCATCAGGTATTTATGGCTGTCAAGTGTTAAAGAGAAACCACCGTACACATGGTAACCTAGACACAAAAAGCAGTACAACAGTACGATGTACTTCACATGACAACATAATCTTAAATATGTGCATTTAAACTCAAAATGTGTTTCAGATTTACAGTTCTCAGTAGAGGCAAATAAGAGTTATGCTTTTTGACTGCTTTGTTTTGAGGTAGTAAAAAATTGCTAGCACCTGTCTAGCTGTGGTCTTATATCTTCTTTCCTCATCATATACCAGGATCCAAAGTAAATACAAGTCCTATTGTGCAGGAGTTCTTCATTGCTTCAGGCACATGCTTGCTGAACCCTTGAAGAATGTCTTAACAATTGGATCTAAAGGTATAATGATGGGCCAGAAAGCCCACTGATAGATTTGCTACTAAGCTTTTGAAAGTAGTCAGTAACAGAGACTAGGACTCCAAGCAAAACAGCATATCATGCATGAAAATACTGCTAGTAGTTTCATAATGGTGTTTTATATGAATTATATATGTGCTATAAGAATTTCCTACTACACTAATTTGTCACTGTTTCACAGTATTTATAACTGTAAGGATTTAACCCTGGCTTGCTTATCTGAAAAATCTGTCATGAATAATGAAATACTGAAGTTTTGAGCTGTGAACACCAACATATTTTTGCAGCACAAGCACCCAAGACATTAGGAGACATTACAAAAGGTCTCCTTTCTCACAGTACTAATAAAATGTGTATCACTAGAGCATTTCTGTGCTAAATTTTCTTCTAGCTACAACATGTATAAGCTCCAGAAAGATGATAACAATTACAACAACAAAAATATTCCTAACAGTGCTAAATAATAATTGATATAAACACAGTTTGCTCAAGTTCTAAAAACAAAATTTATTCTGATACATAATTCTGTGCATGTTCAGTAATGGCTATTTGGACAGTCTGAGTGCCATGAATTACACTGAACTTTGGTACACCGAATTTTGACTTCTAGACGTGCCCTATAACCCCACCTCATTATATGGAAAATTTCAATTCTTAAGTTTCTGTTTTTGAAAATTAGTCAAATGCTACATGTATGTTAAAGAGGGGTGAAGCGAACCCATCTCACCATTTCAGGTAATTTCTTCTATCATATCAATATTAAAAGTAAGGATTGCAAGAAGTTTTAGCAAAACTATTTCCTGGCATTTCCACTCCACCAAATATCAGACAGGTATAGAGGAGAAAAACACTTACTTATAAACACACACACTTGGCTGAGTTAGAGCATGCATTTTCTCACCTTCTGCACAATACCCCATGCATCCTTGGGTGGGCTGCAGTAAGTAAACAAAGAAATCTCCGCAGTTCCTCACCCTGACAGGGATTCGGAAAAGACAGCAGTCTTTTGAAGTGCTGAAGAAAAACTGCCATGTAGCACAAGCCGTCAACTGCTTGATCTCACCAGGTCGAGGCATGGACTCTGACTCCCTCAGAGACAGCCAGACAGGGGCTTGAGTCCCACAGTGATTCATCTTCAGCACCAGAGAAAAACATCAGGAAATGGTTAATGCTACATCAAACTGTTGCTGTGCTTTAATGAGAGGCACATATGTAGTTAATTTCTCTCATGAGCTTTTAGCGAAGTTCAGCCAGTGTAACGGAGGGACTGCTGACTTCCCTCCTCAAGGCTGAATACCAATGCATACAAAAGAGACTTAAACCCTTTATTGAACCTAGTGAATTTGTGTTTGTTTCTAAAGACAGGCTATAATTTAGTGCCTGAAGAACTTAACTGGAAGCCACATCTGAGTGTTTTGCTCAGAAAAGCTCACAGTTGTGTTTTGGCTCAGTGAGCTACTTTGCACCATTAACCTACAGTGACTGCGTGGATGCCATCACAGCACAGCAAACACAGTGTAGAGCAGAAGTACACTGAGTATCAACTAAAGATGTTAAAGCTGTCACCTTTTATCTGCCCTTTGCCATCAACTGAAGGCTCAAGTAACCTGGAATTCTTCTAAGAGATGTGGGCAGCTGATGCATTAGTATGTTTGAGCTGTTTTGTGTTCATTTAAAAGCACTTAGTTGATGGGATTTTAGCTTATTTTTATAAGAGACTGTGACAAAGAAATTTCAATTCATTAGAAAAATCAAGGCTACAATATTCTAATGATATTTTTAGGTCTTTTAAGGAAGGAAATGTTTTTAAAAGCGGCAACTAAAAAGATGTATCTCCTTAGAATATAACAGAGCTCCAAAATAAAGCTACAAATAAGCTCTGAAATAAAGAACTAGACATCTGAAGTATTAAATATTTCAAGTAATTCTTGAGTCTTTGGAGGCTGGCAGATGATAAGGCAACTAATATTCAATTAGCTCTGTTAGTTCAAGCCACTTTAGGAGTAATCTCTTTTCTGTGACATGATGACTTTAAAAGCTCAACAATTACTGGGTTCATGTGGCTGCAAGCCTTTATACTGCTCTCACATGGCCTTCCTAACACACTGACCATCACACAGTTCCAGCTTTACAACATGATAGCCCTGCTATGCTGCCACTGAGAAAATTTCTTTAGCACAGACTGGAAATTACAGTTTTTGAGTGCTCTAAAAGGGATTTAATTTATCATCCTCTGCTATTGCCCATTCAGCGTAAAATTTTCAATGCTTAAGATTTAATTTTCCAGTTAACTCATTTTAATATAATCAAGTATTTAGAGAAGATAGGAACTTTGTATTGTTCCACATCAGTCCCCATAATCATACTCTTTTATTATACCCATCCTACTGAAAAATTCTTCACCAAAATATGTATTTCTCAGAATTAAATGATTTGCAACAATACCTCCACGCACTTGGTTGGCATCTCAGCAGGCTTATCAAAAATCATGAAGCGATACCATCCCGGTGTTAGGGAATGGTCACAGATTAAATCCTGAATGGCTGATTGCTGGAGGTGGGATGAATCAAAATCCACATTTCTGTAAGGGCTCTGCAGGATCTGATGTCCACCAGGAGAGCATTCAAGAACTGTGGAGCAAGAGTGTTTGAAGTATCAAGATGGAACGCATAACAAGTATTTTAGAAAAGTTGTTAAGCATTTTTAAAGGAAAATAAGGATATGTTGCAATATCATGCAAAACTAATTTTATGAAAGAATATATTGAAGTCTTAGTAACAACAACTTTGCATGTCAGCACTCTGAAATTTAATAGAATTCATTATGTCATAACTTTCCTTCTTTTACTAGACAATAAATGCAGTAATAACCACATAGGCATTTACCCCAGATGCAAAACCAGTGGGAAGGCATACATTCATAAATTCTACCTGAATTTTGATTTCTCTAGTTCCACTGATATTTATGAAACCTGAATACAAATGGGGTGTCAAATATCTGAGAATATAAAAAAATTACCTCAGGAGGAGGAAAGTTTATCCAAAGGTCTTTTCAGAATAGATTACCACTTTACAGAACTCCTCAGCATTAAATTAATTCCCTCAAACGGATGAGAGATAGATAGTTGCATGCAGCTTACATGTATACATGCAGAACATACCAAAAGTGTGAATTAAAATGGGTAGATACTAAATTATAATGAAGAAAATACAACTCCCAAACATATTTTTTGACATCTAAGTGACCTTGTGGCCTCAAAAAATCTCTCAAATTTTCTGATAGATAAAATGAAGGATCAGAATCTGAAGAAGTCTTTATCACAGGATTTTTGGTTTTTTTGTAATGCAAACTCATTTAGAAATACAGCAGAATGCCAGAATTTCTGAGTCTGATCTGTCAGGTGAGTTGACTTCTGTGAAAGACAGTGACAACAAAAGTTCTTGCTAATGGCATATTTACATGCAATATACTGAATTGTCATTCTTGTTCAGAAATGTGCTTGGGAAGTGAAAGAATGGAAAAATAAAGGAAGGGAACATTTATATCTAAGTGACATTAAAAGTATACCTATCTATTTACCTTGCTTTTAAAAATGGATACCAACTGATGCGAACTGTGAACAGAATTTTGGGTTGTACTGAATGATACAGTGAATCTTAATTTTTGCCTTTATTATGCTACTACTGAATTTAAAGATGCAGCTCTAAGCAAATTTATCTAATATTACATTTTGAATATGAATGCCCTGATCTCCAGCTTTTGAGCCCAGGTTTGTCTGTATTTGTTGCATATTTTGCATGGTACAATTGTGTCACTGATTAGAAACATTTTGGTTTATTAATATAAGATAGTTTAGTATCTTCCACATTTTTAATGACATTCTAGATAACCGAAATTATAAAACAGTTTCAAAATCAGGTAATTCCTCACCTTTAAATGGAGAAGATGCCCTAGTGAAAAAATAGACTTTATCTCTTTCAGCACAGTATGAGAATCCTACAGTCTTTCAAAGACTGAAGATTTAATCTGATATGACTTTAGGCTACCCAGGCAGGTAACAATAGCTTTATCTTCTATCCTCTAAGGGCAGCTGGAAGTCAGTGTGATTGACTGTGCCACCACTGTGTTTCTGAGCTTCTTGTAGTAGCCTGTGGGCTATTCATGTCCATACAATTTGACCTTACAGGGAACTTACCCTTCACTGGGTAAGAGAAAAGCCCTTGAAGAACCACAGGTCAGTCATGTGTGTTATTGAAATGTTTTCCAAGCAAGCTACAGCATAAGCAGTTTATGAACCATGATGAAAGTTTCTTCCTGTCCTCTATTTTTTACTGGAATTCTCCCTTTCATATAGCACTCTCATTAGTTTTCTTTCCTGTAACTGAATCACTCCTGAAACAATTAATATCTGTTACCTTCTCCATTAATAAATCAGGCTAGACATGAGACAAGTCTTTATTTTCTTTTCCTCCACAGTTTAATTAGACCATCATTTGATAGATCTTTAAAACAGCTGACTGTAGTCACTTGTAATAGGGTTATAAATCCTACTAAAGATCAAATTATAAGTTTCTTATTATTATGCATATCACTTTAAAAGGCCATCCAGCTCTTTATGAATCCAGTGTATCCTTTTCTCTTTTCTACAATTTTCCATAGTTATTGTCTGGAAATCTTATGTTGTGTAACACTGGTTGATTTTTTTTATTTTTCATTATGCAAAACAACTGAAAATAACTGCCATCATCAATAATAGAAATAAAAACAACTTTCTAACACACCTGAGTGTAATCGAAGTGCTAACTTCAGCGACAGCAGAAACAAATAAAATGATCATATTTATGGAGAGACACACAAAAAATTGATGTCATGTTCCCTGCAAAAACATTACCCCTGCAGAACAGATCTACTCCAACCAGAAGCATTTAAGAGGGAGCTGGCTACATTTCCCACTGAAATCATGATTTCCTTATTCAGGATGCCTTAAATAAAAATAGATTTTGATACAGGCATTCTTTCAAATATTCTCGGAATGATGAATACTGACTTAGCTGAAATACTCCAGAAAAGCTTTGCCTGTGTCTAACACCCAGCAATTTCATAGAATCATAGAGTAGTTTGGGCTGGAAGGGACTTCAAAGTTTATATAGTTCCATATAGTTCCAACTTCCATGACACAAGCAGGGACACCTTTCACTACACCACGTTGCTCAGAGCTCTGTTCAAGCTGACCTTAAACATTTCCACGGATGGGGCAGCCACAGCTTCTCTGGGCAACCTGTTCCAGTGCCTCACCACCTTCACAGCAGAGATTATTTTGCCAATATCTAATCTAAACCTACTCTTTTCCAGTTTGAAATCACCATCACTTGCCCTGTCACTACATGCCCTTGTAAACAGTGTTTCTCCATCTTTCTTGTAGGCTTCCCAATGATACAAATCTGACAAAATTATATGGAGCTGAAAACAGGTTCTGATAGCTTTAAAGAGCAAAGGAAGGTTATGTACAGAGCAAGCTGACCCACCATCTCTGTCCAGGATGTGAGGAGCATTAAATTAGGGGAAGATTTCTGTACTGACTTCATCCACAATCACAAAATATCCCAACGTGTTCATATCCTAACATTGTTTCATAACAAAACAGAAAACTCATGTAACTTTTAGCAAAATTTTGCATTTACTCATGATTGTTCTTGATGAAAAGCTTTCCATACATATTGGAATATTCTTTTTCATTATTCTTACGGACCTTTAAATGTACTAGTGATTTAATAACTTTCATTTTAAATATTTGCTATAGCAGAGTGAAATTCCAATTATAAAATACACAAATTAATACCGGAGAAATAAGACCATGATATCCAGCCTCCTTTGTAGATTATGTACCTGGGTTTTCACTTAAACTAGAGGAGATACATGCAAAACGTTATCAAGAGGCTATTAGGAGAGACTTGTTTCTAGAAAGTTGTAACTCTCCCATCATGTTTGGAGGTCCAGACACTACACACTGTCTGCTGGAAAAAAGCAGTCCATCCTGGGAAAATATGCAGCTATTTCCCTTGCATTTGAGTTTACTTATCATATTCTGTGCTTATTTCCACAAACACCCTACATATACTGCACATGGCTCTCTACAGTTCTTCAATTTGTGTCTCTGCACACCAGGAAGAATTTGATTCCATATTTGCTTTTTCCTGATTGTCTTCAGGATCAGTGCAGTGAGCTTTGCTTTGATCCATCCCAGACTTCCTTGGTCCTGATGGATACTGAGAAATGTGACCCTAAACTGCAACATCTTAAACACATGGATAGCCGAGGATGAGCCTTTTGGGATGAAATCTCTGCAAACACCTTGAGGTTTCTACCATTGCTACTGTAAACTGAGTCACGTGAAAGGTCCTCTGAACATCTTAACCAAAAGTGAAAGAGGTTTCTGAAGTCAACACAGGAGCTCATTCACCACAAAAAGATATGAAGTGGCTCCTGATGACTATTTCTGAGGCACTGGCATGGAAAATGAGTTCCATAAAGGAAGGGCTTTTCAACTTCCTGTTCGCATCTCTATTCCATCCATGTGCAAAGAAGGGTCAGTGTTTTTCCACCTGTCCATAATGTTTCCATCCCAATGGAATAGGAAGGAAATGAGGGCTGCAGGGTACAAACTGGAGTAGAGAAGGGAAAAGGAGTTACAGCAGAGTACAGACAGGCAAGGGAAGCGGCAGCACTGGCAATCCAGTTCCTCAGGTACAAACAGCTTATGAGTGTATAGATCCTGCTGCCCAAAGGCTGGGGTTTGGCAAATGACCACTGATAAACCAACAGCGTCTTTAGTAACTGCCCACTGTGAGTGTGAATGAGCTTTTTCTTGCATTGACTGCAAAGGATGCAGCAAACCAACATCCCAAGGCAGAAATTAGACCTGTGACCGAATTTCACAAAAGTATTTGTGGATCTAAACTCTTCCAAAATAATAAAACAGAAAAAAGTTCACTTTTTGGAAGAAGTTATCCTGGAACAACTTTTTAGAGTAATACTTCCAAAGGAGAATATAAAAAATACTGTAACTACCTAAAGAAACTAATTTTCTTTGATGAGACCTATAAAAGAACATGAGCAAAAATTTGTAGCAATGACAGTATTGCAATACCATGGAACAGGAACATGGTGACTCCTATGCAGGGACCAATAAAGAAAATCGAACCAACATGCACAAATTAATACATCTTTACAAATAGCCTCATTAGACTGGGTGTTAAAACACTTTTCAACCACTTCTGTTCACACCCTACTAGGTGCTTTGCAAAGGTAATAAATAATCACATCACCTTTAGGAAAGTGTAAAATTCAAGTTTATAAAACTTTTTCTAGTAGTTCTCATTGCAATACGTTATTGTATCTACAGTTGATGTAGATTTTCTATCCGAAATGTAAAACGATAAACAGACATGGGTTTAGCAGCGGTCCCAGGTAAGGATGTGCCAAGGCACTGCCTGTGCTCCAACACGGAGGCGAAGCGCGCCAGAAGAGAGGGTGGGAGACCCAGCACCCAGGTGTTGGAGCTCCCCTCGGCAGGTTTTCCCCCAAGTGCGCTGTGACAAGGACAGCTCCTACTCCGGCAGGTACAAAGTTCAGCCGGTTCCAGTGGCACCTGTGGCACGCAGCCTGTGCGCCGGGCGGGGGAGTGCCCGGCCCGTCCGTGCCCCTCAGCGGCCGCCCGTTCACCTGGGCCCGGTGCCGGGCCCGCTCCCCGTGCCCGGGTCCCTTACCTCGCCGGCGGGCCCCGGCCGCCGCTA